>CASHTH010002750.1:0-23768 GCA_030341885.1 Geodia barretti | reverse complement strand
TGCATACACTAATCAGGTTGCAACTTTAAGGAGGCAATGAAAATTAGTTCAAAGTTATTAGTTAGTTAACTGCCAGATGAAACTTTTCTCTTACTATATATGTAACTTGATCATGCAGATACTTACAAAAAGTACCTAAAATAAACTCAGCCGCTCAAGGATGGGTACACTTGCCCACCAAAGACGACGTGCTTCCGTATCCATGGACGCGCTGGAGGGGTGGGCAAGTCGAGTCTTATTGAACCTCCTTTCTTGAAACAGTAGGCAGCTTACTCGTGTCAGCCACACTCAGTCGGCGCATAGAGAGTCCAGACACCTCTGAACCATCTGTCCGAGTCCGAGATGTGTCAACATCACCGTTCACCGACCAGTGTGAGATGGTGGACATCGACCGTCAGGCACGCCATGGTATAGGCCCACACCAGTCGACATCTTCTTCACAAAGAAGGAGAAGAGGGTCGTTAGCTACAGAGGACGGAAGAGCCACTCTCTTAGCACCTGAAAATATGATATCTAAAGATAGGACCACTACACAACATCAAAGAATAGCCAGCCTGACAGAGAAATCAACGCCCCTAGTGCATTTCTAAAATCAAAGAAAGGTCTATCCCGCTTGACCTCTACGATTAGTTTTCGAAGCTAGCTCATTGCTTAAAAAATCTCTCACAAGCTCTCTTGGTGATGATACAGAGCACATTGATATTCTCGTATCCCGAATTAAAGACAGCTTCCAAGAAGATAATGGGCGCAGAGCCGAATAAGGTACTTGATCTTGTGGCTGCGACTACTCCATTCGCCTCCTTGAACTCGGGAGGCAGCCACAGTTCCATGAAGTCACGCTCAATTGTCCTGCCAGCTGTACGGGCATAATCTCAGTCTCAAGCTGTCCTGAACGCCTTGACGTCCACGGAGAAGTTGTTTTCTACGCAGGAAGAGAGAGCAGGCCAATGAGCCTTACGAGAGTCATACCTCACAACGAGCAGGTTATTCGTCATGATTTGCTGGCCTTGCAGTCTGAAGGCCTGCACAATCTTTAACTGAGATGCCTAATCTTGCTTTCGTGGCACATTTCTTGATCAGCAGGATGCTTGCACAGACGAAACGCCTGACAAAAGATAAGTGCTTCATTCCAATAATCACAAAATCCTCCCCGAAAGCTTCAACAATGTATAATAAGCAACGCGAATCACTGCAACATGTTACATTCGGTTGAACACAAGACGCCTAGTGCCCATGATTACGAGACTGCCGGACGGCTAAAGAAAGCTTTAACCAAGAAGTCACAATAGAGTCCAAAAATCTCCCCCTAAAGTGGTTTGGATTCGAAGTAGCACTGCAAAACTATGGATATCCCCTCGGACGTCAGACTCTAAGTCTACAGGAGTGTGAATTTGTTGGCTATCATCTTGACTTCGATGGCCTATCGCTTATAGCCTGCCTCAATTACTTGCGTGAGCTCAACATTATATCCTTCTATGATATCCTTCCCGATGTTATTTTTGGTAGCTGTCAAGTCATCCTAGATAAAATTACGGAGATCATTAGGTACAGCCTCGAGTTGAAGAAAGGAAATCACCCCCTTAAAGGAGCAGATCGAAATTTCAACCAACAAGGCATCCTTTCGTTCGATATACTAAAGTCAAAAGCCTGCTCTAAGCACTATAACAAGTACTTCACACAAGAATGCCTACTAAAAATTCTCCAGTCGCTTTACATTATCACCAAAGTTGGGGAGGGGAAATACCTCATGCCTTGTGTTCTTGAGGTAAGCGACATATACCCACCGAATCCTCCTACAAACAGCAACGTCCGATCTTCCTTTGTCCTCCACTTCTCAAAGAAGAGCCCAATGCTTGGAATCTACTGCTGCACCATCTCTTACCTTTTGACCAAAGCCAGTTGGAAGCTTTTGAGCAAGGGTGGAGAGGTAGTTCAGGTAGCTAGGAACAGCATCAGTTTTCAGCTTCCTCAGGAACTTCCAGGACAACTGACTTTCCTCGATCCCCTCTCCTCATACCTGGAAGTTGTAGTCGAGTTTCCAGCTGTTGTTACAACTAAGCATCGCACTCTCCTCTATCGGGAAATCCGTGAGACTTTTTTCGTAGCAATAAAACAAGCAATGCAAAACCTTCACTATGATGTTAGAACGCCCGAATTGTCCTTTCTCTGCCCCGTGCAAAGCTCTCGATGCTCCACCTTGCCCCATTTCGCCAGAGCCAATTTGACTCACAGTTTTCTCACATGCTCCATTAGTCCAGACAGTGTGACTAGTCCTATAACTCCCGACCAGGAAATCTGGCTCACCACTCCTGCAGAAGGTAAGTTTTTCATCAGGTTTCATAGCATCCTTTGCCTTGTGTTGTGTTGGTATTTAGCCTTGCCTGCTCAGCATCCCTGGTATTCTGCCTAAGGAGCATTTGCCATTGGGTTCAAGTCCCAGCTCATTTAAAAGAGTGGTGTTGTTGATTTGTTTCACCTTGCCTTAGGTTTAGCTACACCCAGAGATTCATTCAAGTATGCTTCCAGCTACAGTGACAGCTATTGTTTCCCCTCGCAGGTCCTGAAAAGGAGACAAAACCAAGACGACAGAAAAAAGCCACCGCAGCTCCTCCTATATCAAGTATGTATTTTGATCTGTCACAGAAATGTCAATACTTTTAGAGAGAAAACTATACTCAAATTGCAACCATTTATTTTTCAAATGCAGTCATAGGTGATCAACCAAACGACTGACTTTGATAGATTTACCTTTATGAGTTGGAGCATATTGCTACAAAAATGGGCCATGCAGGACCCTGACACCTTATCCAGCATGTTTTCAAGCGTAAAAGAAAGCACACTGCTACCAATGATTATTGTCCAAGACAAAAAGAAGAAAATTTCTCTTTGTGGCTAGACACATGATATTATTTAGCAATGGGTATGGCGTTTCTTTTTCTAGTCTCATGCGAAAGGCCAACACTGCCGGAGTTGATCAAGATGAAGTTGCCATCACGAATTGGACCTAAGCTACAAACATTCAGCACACTCCTTCTCCAAGATGAATTTGGAGACATAGTGGCCAACATTGTTGAAGATTGCCGCGGAAAGACAGAAAAAGTCATAATGGAGATTCTGAGGGCGTGGCTGGCAGGGAAGGGGGTGGAGGTGTCGTGGGAGAGCCTCATAGCAACTCTGAGAGACTGCGAACTTTCACTTATGGCCGACCAGATACAGATGGCACTGGATCAACTACGATCTTGATGCATTGTGCTCCTAAATTTTCATGTTGACAATGTATTATGTTTTTGTAAATCATTATTTTTTTATTTGTAATGGAATTTTTTGTATCATTCTTTATTTTTTTGTATCATCTTTTTTGACATGGTAGGCTCTGGTCTGACATGAAACCCACATCAGTGTGTGATATGCTTGTACATGGATTTTTTAATTTTTTACTCCGCGCACATTCCAAGTAAATATCCGATCGTGATGCTGAGAGCTACAGTACAGCTGGTGTTTGTTTTCACTGTGTGTCATTATCTATTATACCACACAGTAAATCCCTCATCTGTGGTGCCACTGCTGTTTATATCACATTATTAGGGCAGATAACGAGAGGTCTAACAAAAGAAATTTACTATACATTTCAGCCATGCACAATGATTTTCATGCATATTGTTGAACCTCGACCCCTTTTTTCGTATATAGCAATAAAAAAAGCAATGCAAAAACCTTCACTATGAGGTTAGAACGTCCGAATTGTCCTTTCTCTGCCCCGTGCAAAGCTCTCGATGCCCCACCTTGCCTCATTTCGCCAGAGCCAATTCCACTCACGGCTTACTCACATGTTCCATTAGTCCAGACAGTGTGACTAGTCCTATAACTCCCGACCAGGAAATGTGGCTTCCTGCTCCCCCAAGCTGTGAGTTTTCCTTTAAGCACTAAAGAAACTCATAATAATGTTATTTCATTATTGCAGCTTCACACCAAGATAACACACGAAAGAAAAAAGCAGCAACTGCACCGGCTTTAAAAGGTATGCAGTTGAACACAGTATGACTAGTGTGTGTATTAATCCTTTCCTTTCTTTAGTCTCATCTTTACGTCCAAGTTTGCCACAACTGCTTGCAATGGATTTGCCTCTGCGAGTCACAGAAAAATTAGAGACATTTGGAACCTTCCTTCTCAATGATGAGACTGGGGACAAGATGGCTATAATGAGGGAGAAGTTTATGAGGGACCCAGAGAAGATTGCAATTGAGGTTCTCAGGGATTGGTTGGCAGGGAAGGGGGTGGAGGTGTCGTGGGAGAGCCTCATAGCAACTCTGAGGAAGAGCAAACTCTTACTTATGGCTGAACAGATACAGATGGCACTAGACCAACTACCATCTTGACAAACATTCACGTCATGTCATTATTGTATCGCACTCCAGTTAACCTCTAGCTAAGCTATAAAAACCTGTGTCTGCCTATTTAACTCTGGGCGCGCATGCGCAGTTAGGGTTACAGTAGTCGTTCTGTCAGTCGTTTTTGTCTGTCTGTCTGTGTGTCTGTGTGTGTCAACGCTTATTCTGGCACTACAGGCTACGAAGCGGCCCATGAGCGATACAACGGCTTCAGAACTACACGAACCTTACAAACGAAATACCGATACCAAAGGCGTTCGCCGTAGGCTTAGTAGCTTTGTCGCGCGCACTCGCTCGCGGAGCCCCCACCCCCTTATTATTTGCGTGCGGTGGTTTGTGGGCGGGCGTGAGCTGCCTGGCTATCTACTATGTACTTACATGGCAAGGAGGGAGATGGGCTCAAAGCAGACACAGAAAAAGATATCAGTTATTTTGACATTTTGTACAGATCATGTGGATACATTTCCTACATGAAATGCTGTTGAACTTGTTGAAAATCAACAGAAAAAACAAGGTTTCATATCATGTTTTCATGTTACTTTTATTGGCTCACAAGGTTCATATGATAAATCAGGAACCTCATACTAACAAATCTGATTGGTCGATTCGAATCAGCTATGCACTAAGGGTATGTATCTTCTCCCGCATGCCTCTCAACATAATTCTTTCGAATTACCTATTACTATTATTTTTTTCAACCTTAGATTGTATATACGACATATTTTCACGAAAACAATCGGTGGACAAGATAAAACAACATTAGAGGCATGGTCAGTATTGTTTTTGAAGAAGCCTCTCAACATTCGGATTGCCCGCCCATTTCCGTTTTTGGCGCAGATTTCCCTAGGTTCATACCGTTTTGTACAGAAAACTGGCGCCACAAAACTACCACTCTTTATGTTGGGTTTGTGTGTAATTAACCCTCGACGCGCATGCGCAGCGAGGGTTACTGTAGTTGGGTTTGTCTGTCTGTTACTCTCAATCTCACTTCACGGATGTTTCTTCGTCTCACAAAGGATACGACCTACTTAACGGGCAATGAAGGTCAGAAAATAAAGGCGGTTTTCTCTGAAAACGTTCCGTTGCAAAGCTAGAGCGCATCCGGCATTGTACGGCTAATGCCCGTAGACGCCATTTTATGCTCCGGAAAATGCGCATGCGCTTATATTCAGCACTCGACCGGGTCCGCTTGCTCTGTGTATCTTGAAGGCACAATAAGGCACAACGAATGGCGTGTATCGACTCTCGCATGCTATCTATTGCTGTAGCTAGCCCGTGTCAGACTCTCTGCGAGCTACTAGCGGGAGACCGCGAGTAAACGCACACTAATAGCCCAGCCCATCAATTAGCGGTACCGCGCATATGCAGTTCGCCGAGGGTTTGCACTTTAGTGCTTTTCATTTTTTCTATAGTGATGAAGATTATTCACTTAGTGCTGCCATTAATATATACGCAGAGAAGGTTAAAGTACTAGGCTAGCGAGAAAGTGACAACGGAGTATAGGTTCCACGTTTCTAGTGCGCCGAGGGTTTTGACTTTAATTAAAAGTTCAAAAGGTGATTAATTAGCCCTCGGTGCGCATGCGCAGCGAGGGTTTGGTTTGTTTGTGTGTCTGTTCTGTCACTAGGCGCAACGAGACAGCCAATAAGCTATGCCAATAGGTTCGCTATACTGGATTTTGAATCCGGCGATTTTCGTAAAAAATACTGCGTTCGAAGAGTGATGGCGTGAAAAACAAGTGAACAAGCCAATATGCAAATTAGCACAGACCTCAACAAGATGTGCTTGCTCTGCATACCTTTGAGGCTCGAGAAGTCTCAACGGAGGGTGTGTATCGACTCCCGCACGCTACTACTGTAACTAGCCCGTGTCAGACTCTCCGCGAGTTACTAGCGGAAGACCACGAGTAAACGCGTACTAATAGCCCAGCCCATCAGTTAGCGGTATCGCGCTTGCGCAGTTCGCCCTTATACGTAACCTACGAGATTGCGAAAGTGTATATACGCCAAACCCAACATACCTACCAACCATCAAGCTTTTTGCTTGATTGTCAAGCAAAAATACTCCCTATCCCACCAGAAAATCGCCAAATCCCTCTTTTTTGTGCTAACCTGTGATGCATTATGCCCATATATACATTGTCCAGCATTTTCAAGAAAAAATACTCCAAATCAAGCAAATTTGACACATTTCTTAAGCAAAGGTTTATCTGCAGGTTGGTAGGTATGACCCAGGCATTTTTGTTATTGCGAATAGCCATGGGCCAGTACCATCTATACAGGCAACTTTGGAAAAGTGTATATATGCAGGGTGTCCTTTCTCGAATAATGAAGTTCAACAAGAGCCCATACTGACAGTAAAGGTCCATAATTATAATAATGTACAAACGAGTCTAAAAGGCAGTTGCCTGGTTTCGGCGTACACAGCAAACTTTGATGGCATGATTGGCTATAGCAACTTTCATCTATCCTGCTGGCTCTGTAACACATAATGTTGTCTGCTAGGAATTATGTAAGCCCTTCCCATGCTATGATTCACACCATTTCCCGCATGCCATGCTATGATTCACACCATTTCCCGCATGCGTATGAGGTCGTTATGTATGTTAGTGTAACCAAGTATATACTACAACACAAACAACACAGGACTATGCATTTGCTTAATCAGGAGATTTTCCATCAGAACAGCAAAAAGTTAAAGTGTGTCACGATCAGCTACCCTTTGCCTGACGTTAGAGTCAGACCAAGACACCCAAATTGAGTCTCAGCCCAAGGTGGGGTAGCCTTCAGATCGATCAGTTTATCAAGTCCATGGAATCCCAGAGCCACTCCTGCATACATCCACTTCGCAAACCTTTCTTGCAATATATCTACATAATATAGGTTGAAATCACTAGCTCTTTAGATAACACAATTCTTATCTGGCAGACCTGGACGTCCCAGCCACAGATAATTTCTTGTGGGCGTAGATGAACCATCTCCATTGTACAAGCTGTAAAATTTTCCAATTGATTCCAGCAGTGCCTGTTCATCGAGTTTCATCTCCCCTTTCCTCTTAAAAACTGTAGACCATTAAAAATTTGCACGAACACATTAAAAACCTTAAGCCAATGTTTAACCACGACTCAACGACATCATCACTGTTGAACTCATCCATCCACACTCTTCTAGCCATCATTGTAACTATTTTACATGACAGCTAAATATAATTTCAGTGAAGGATTCGCGAAATGTTTTTTACCCAATGTGTACATACCTGTTTCATTTTTAACAATGCATGGAATACATTCAGTTGGTATAGCTACTAAACAAAACTCACTGGGGAAAATGTCTTTCTCGTCAGCCTATATACAACAAATTATGTGTGATTCATCTATAATTATTGCATACAAACATGCAACCAACCTCAGAATTTGGATCAGAAATATAAAAAGGGCAGATAAATTTGGAAAGAGAGTCTTCTACGCCCTGCACATCTGGATTAATCAGCCAATAATACAGTTCCAAATAATTGAACTCGGTCTCTTACCATTAACAAAATATTCATCATCATTCTTGACATTCTCGTCGTCATTCCCTCTGAATAAGCTTGTATATTCTGAGTTTGTTTGCTATAAAAAGTAGGCACGTGTAGAAAAAGGTAGCTTACTGAAGCAAAAACAAGGTGCCTTTGGAAAAATGAAAATTTCCGAATTCATTGTCACAAACACCTTCTCAGACTCTGCATGTATAAATAAAGAGAAAAATATTAATGAAGACAAAAATGATTGAAAACAACCTCCTTCATCTTCCTCCTCGACGCAATTGGTAGGTGTTACAACTGAGCTCTCTGAGCTAGTTTCCACGTGACAAAAAATTATTTCCTCTTGGAGAGTGGGACACATGACAACAGCTGGTCTAACACCATCTCTTGAAGAACGATCATCGGTCAACATAGTATTATTCTAGGATACCCAAACATATTCATTACTGCAGCACTCCAATGTTTAGTGTACACATACCTTTCCTCCCCTATCCTCACTATTACCACTGTTTGTCTCGTTGTCAGTGTTGATGTTTGTGGTAGGTACATTTCTACCATGAACTCCAGTTACCATCTCTTCTCCAACTTCCCCTCCAGTGCCTCCTCCCTCCTGACTTTGACTCATGATTGCTTCTCCCCCTTGATCTGCACCCCCTCCATCAATGCCAGTATCAGCAGATACCTCTTGTGGGGTCTTAGACACTACATAATAATAATAATTATTCATTCAACATGAATATTGTATATTGTACACAGCACTGCACAGTATTGTTCGTCAGTATCGTACACAGCACTGCACATATAATTATAGCTACTGCAATGTTTTTTGTTCCTGTTTAAGGACGAAAACATTACTGGCCCTGTTCGTTTCAGTGTTGTAAAAATGCCAAACCTTTAACAAAAGCTGTTGTGTGTACAATTTTGCAAGTGTCTAATGATGTTTACTCTGTCATTTGCACACTAAGCATGTTGCTGTGGGAGTCTGGCACAAGAACCAGGCGTGTGCATGTCTTGCTCCCACTCGCCTGACATACACCACATTTACAAACTAGTGTATATTGCTAGATACCATGTTGTTGACATGTGCCTCGGCATGTTTCCTCTTGGGACAGAATGCATGTTGTTGCACCATTCTCAGAGAAGTGCGACGAGTTATAGGCTTACCACTGGATTGATCTCCCTCCTCCACTGAGTATTGCTGCACTGGGCAACTGTTTATTCCACTATCTCCAGCCTCAATTACTTGCAGCTCCTCACCACTGATGATAGGGTTCTCCTCTTGAAGCATGGAACAGCTCAGACATCTTGGTGTATCTTGTTTAAGGCCCAAACAGGGTTCAGCATTCTGAGAATTAGTATATAACAACAGGAATTGATGTGAAATTCATTATTTCACGGAAACAACTTACATCAATATTTGCATTGTCACCAATTGCATTGTCGCCAGTTGAGTATGTGTCATCCTGAGCTCCAGGCACCACCTCGGCATCAAAGCAGACACACTCCTGAGCTGTGGTGGCCATCTTACTAACACTCATCTCACTGGGTTGAGGAGGTGGGGCTAGAAAAAATACACAACTATTTGCTTTCCTCACTGTCTACTTGCCACTTTACAAGAAACTATTGTGCATATTATAAGTCCATAGTTACATTAATGGGGGACATTTGTGTTCAATGCCAACAAGCTACTATAATGCATCAGTCTGATAAGGAAGGTGCATGTGTGACAATGCTAGTAAAGCCCTAGAACTTCTTACTACTTTCTACCTTTTTTCATAGCAAGGCGTGCCAGCGCATATTCCCCCATATCAGAGAGTACAACAGATAGTGCTTCCCACGTTGGCTGTAGTCTTGCCACCCACTGCTCCACACAGTCCTGCAGACAGGCCTCGTTCATCTCATTGTTGGTGTATATCTCATCAATCAGATCCTCATTAAAACCCAGACCCTCGGCTATCATCTTCCAACGACCTGCCACTCCCATTAGTAGTGATATCACTGACTCAACTGTAGGGAGTGCTAGGGAGATAGGGAGAGTGAGAAAAGGTTAAAGTTGGAGGATGTTTACCGTATAGCTACCAGGAAACATTGTTGAAGATAAAATTCACGTTTCAGCAGCAAACATGCTGCAAATATTTCACAGGTAATGTTGCTAAATTTTTTCTCCAACATAATATATATATATATGCAGACACAATAATGACCAAACCTCTAGTAAGAGTTGTCTTGTGTGCACTCTGTATCCCTGTATAGCACATGTATTGTAGCCACTTAGCTACATGGAATTTCAATTA
Organism: Geodia barretti; assembly: GCA_030341885.1. Taxonomy (NCBI): domain Eukaryota; kingdom Metazoa; phylum Porifera; class Demospongiae; order Tetractinellida; family Geodiidae; genus Geodia; species Geodia barretti. Next base: position 13,564 of record CASHTH010002750.1, on the reverse strand, counting down.
CTCACCACAGCCTGTAACAGGATTAGTGGTCTGAGGTACAATACTAACATATGGCGATTCAGTCTTGGTGTCAATCCTCTTGGTTTCTGGCCTATTTGCCGGAGCAGGTCCCAACTCAGCATATGGACAATGAGCCATTCTCTGGAGAGAGAGAGAGAGGATTACATAACACGAGACATGTGACTCTCGCATAATTCTCGGCTAACATCAGTAGCTCTGATGTTCAGTTGAGAATACTGGACCATGGAGTCCAGAGCGACAGGAGGTCGCACTCCTAACCAAAATGGCACAACAGTGGCATATGTACTCCTCTCAGTGACCGCGGATTGCTCTATTCTTTGACGGGTAGTAGTCACAGCCACAGCAACCAGAGAAGAAACAGGCAGCACAAGACTGGCAACCTGCAGGGAGTCTACAACGCAGCATTGACGGGAACTTGCGAAAGTGTGACTTGTGATGCGTCCAGTCAGCTAGGATAGAACCAATGACAGTGTGAAAGTAGCTAACCTATCACAGCGACATACAGGCATACGACCTTAAGCACTGCATCCTGTGGGTGCGAACAGCATACATAGCACTGTATAATGTCTGTCAGGATCACACTAAGAATGACAGGTTGCTGCTACTGCACGACAGCACATTGTACTTCACTGCCATGCTTACCCTGGAACATATAAAAACAGTGATAGCGCTAACAAACAAACCTTTTCACAACACTGAAACTGAAGGCAGGGGCAGAGCAGCGAGAGTGTACCAGAACACAGCTAATGCACACTTAGAGAAGGCATGACACCAACAAGAGACAACTAGACAACATACGCCTGAGCTCACTACGGAATACACCATGCACATACGGTATGAGCTAAAGACACATGTACAATAGCTCATTAACAGACACGTGTACATGGATATTTTCATACATACAGACGTTAGACACAAATTTACCGTCAATCTCTGGTGTAATTAATGATGGCTTCGGTGTTGGCCCAGCTGTAGTGAAAGGCAATTTGATTGTAAGTATTTTTGTGACTGTCCTGCTTGGTATATCAGCAACCAATTTAATCTCTTTAGATATTACAGGCCTTTCATCAATGTCATTAGTTTCTTCATCACTTTTGATCATTTTGAACACAGCAAAGGTATAGTTCATTGTTTCAGCTCGGTTCAGCTGTATCTTGAGGGGAAGATTATTTTTGTGCCTCAAATTCAGTGTTGAGTTTCCATGAGCTTTGTAGATGACAACAAATGATGCATTGTCTTCATCGTGAACACAGTTGATGGTTACATTATAGCCGTTTTGAATTATACTGATCATCATTGCCTGAGTGCTCTCAGCACTCTCGGTAAAATTATCTGTGATACATATGAAGAATGTTGAGAATTACCCTTTGTAAACAATCCTTTCACCCACACACAAAATAAGTTTATTCATGACTTGCATGGCCTATTTTTATAATTATCACAACTGTAGAAAAATTCTTCTCAGATTACGATCTAAATCGGGATGGCAAGGGTATAATCTTTCACCAATGAGAACACTTGGATAAATAATTCAGAAAACACAATACGGATGCTTCCAGCTAGCTACATAATTATAGTGACTTAAATCTAAGTTGTCCCAAAAGTGCAGCACAGATAATGATTCATTAAGTCAGTCTCTTTACTAGATATTTACACTCACCTGTTTCAATGATTACGGTCTGCTCATCAAGATTAGCAGGATGAGGGTTAGGAAGTCCATTTTCTTCTATATCGTATGCATGCACTGTGTACCTTGAAGGCGGCATTGGAATTTTCTTCATCAAACTTTGGTCAGTTACATTTCGCTTCAGCACAATAAAAAAAACAGAAAATGATTCAATGACCAGAAAAGTTCCTCTTGAATGAGACCCATTTATATATCTTCCTGTAACTTGGATTCCACCATCAACTGGCTCAGCATTGAAATCTTGAGTGTCAAATGTTGCTACACCAAATCACAAAAGACATTACTACATACACGAGAGCTTGTAGCTACATAGCTATTAGATACATATGCAGACTAATATTTTCTAACATCTTACTGAAATAATCTGAAGACACATTCTCCATCTTTCCATATTCTAATTCCACATCGAACGATGCGGAATACTTTCGTTTAGCAGGTAGAGTAAATATGACTTTTCCTCCTTCATCACCGGAAAAATTTCTTGTTTCTCTTCCAACACCATAGTCAAAAGAAATGTTAGTCACCGCGTTAAAATCTCCCTAGTATAATCGATAAGCAACATACACTGACTCACAAGTTAAAATCTAGACGTGGATAACTTACAATGATGTTATATACAACATTGCATTTGCTATCATTGACAAAAGTTATGTTCTCCCTTGCAAACTTTATTCCTGAAAATATGAAATAAAATCCACTATTAGCATTGAAGGTATGGCTACAAAACTCACCACCTACAGTAATGCTACTGCTCTCTCCTTGTCCAGCCCCATTCAATGGAACAATAGAGATGTTGTAGACATGACAATGACTGGGGTAGTCAGGAGTGAAGGTGTAGTGTGTCTCAGTGATATTGATACAGTCAGTACAGAGGATGGCTGTTGAGTCATCTGTCACATTGTATATGAGGACAGAGTACCAGATATCAGGATCAACACCTGTCACATTCAGAGAGAATGGAGCAGTCCAGGAAACAGTAACAGAGCTGGCATTGCTGATAGCTCTAAAATTAACAACCTTTGATAGTGGACCTGAGGAAACATAATCATCATTGAATCATATGGCACACATACCAAGTTCGAATTTAACCTGCTGTGATTTACTATACTTTGCAAAAGCATGCACTAGGTCTGAGTGAATTGATGTCACCAAGTGTTGGTGTCACTTAAAATCTTGCACCCCCTCCCCCATGAGCACATCATTTACCTTGAACACTCAATGAAACCGAGTCACTCTCATCAGAAAGCCCACCATTTATCAAGCACTTAACTGTAGTTCCATTCAACTCAACCCTGCCAATTATTGTTAGTCCGGTTTGAGGGTTCTCATTATTGATATAAAGGATCCAAATTGCTACGCAGCTCAAATGGGAGTTCGGGTAAAGGCTTCCCATTCACAGCCCAGCTAGGGAAACCGCCACTGACTTCACAAGAGAAAATTGCTGTTTGGTTTTCGAACACTGTTATATTCCTTGGAGGCTGAAGTATTTCTGGAGAGTTAGAAAACATTTTACAGGTTTTCTAGTAGTGTATAGCTTCTATATATGTATATAGCTACCTTGGGCAAGTGAAAGTGACACCAGTAGAAGCAAAAACATTGAAGCTCTATCTGTTATTCGAGGAACAATAATTATTGGGTTGAAACTGTTGTATTCACTCACCAGAAGACATTTTGCCACTTAATTAAACGGCAGTTGTTTCCTGCACACAAAACAATACGCGATAACAGGAGCAAGCATTCTGAGGACAGATTGTTACATCTTCCAACTTTCCATGTAACAATAGACCATGTGATGCCAAGAGAAAAAAGATGGGAGCTCTGGACAGCTGTTTCGGGCTTGTTAGCCCTCATCAGCAAAGCATACCCCAACTTCTCTCTCTGGCATCACGAGTTTATAAACGCAAAGTTGAGCGCAGCACTTGTGGTTTTGAACTAATGAGATTCATCCCCACTAGGCGTTGCGAGCCAAAACCCGAATTCAGCATGCTGACATAGCGGATTGGGCCGCGGCAATGAAGCCAGCAAGCACCCATATCCTGCCAGCGCATACACATGTAACAATAGACCATGCATTTTAATTAGTCCTCTCTGAAGCGCATATGGTGTGTTTGTAAGGCAAAAATGTATGGGAATCACAGAGAACTACATAGCCACAACTAGAAAACTGAGAAAGGGAAATATCTCTAGTTTTGCACAGTGTGTTGTGGCCCAGGAAAGACTAGCCTGGAGACCTGTGCCCACACCTCCCAGATATATATAAACTGGAGGCTAGCTAGTTGGTCAATGTACACATGGCTCTGTCAGCTGGCTCATGACTACAGCTCTCTTTAGCTCTGCTTTGTCATTTCTTAGTGTCCTTCTGCTTCTTGGCACTCGTCCAGGCCTTCTTAGCGCTAGTGTGTCACAAAGTGGGCTTGAGACCATGCAAGTCCGAGTATAAATTATGGACATGGCCGACGGATCCTAATCTTAGTAGTTTTGTAAAAAAATTTGCCCATGTACTGGACCCTTGAAAACGTACTATACATAACTTCTAGGTACCCTTGTGTTTTTCGAGTGTTTTAGTTACTTTCACAGCTCTACTAGAGCTTTGCATTAATGGCAGGTGCGTGAGATTGCCAGAAAAAAAGCAATGCTGTCTGGAGCAATGCTGACAGAATGAAAAGACCTGCTGGATAGTATTGGTGCAGTGAAACAGCCAGCCCACAAGTGTTGCAATCTTCCAAATTTGGTTGTTACTAAAGGTATATACTGTTCGCCGTGTCGCGGTTCATGCTCCTTTCTCGGGCTCGATATGTTCCTTATGTTAGCTGCACGTATCCTTTTTTATGTGGTGCTGCCAAAAGTCACAAATATACTATCCAAGTCAGTATTGCTGTACAAGTAAAAAAGGTAATTGAGTTAGCCAGCTATAGACATAATTAAGTACCTGATATGGGTGGATAGCTACCCCTGGATCACATGCCAAGAGGTGCCTCCGTATATAGGCTAGCCTGTCACGCAGGGACAAAGGCGTTCCAAAACTAAGTTGTGCAAGGGCACGGCTTTCTTAATTCCCGGATCCTCCCCCAATCACACCCACTTTTGAACTTTAGCATGCATCGAGGGGTCCGACACGGACCGTTATGCATGACGTACGAGATTTCTAAAAGCCCGTGATTTCCAACTGATTTCTGTACTAATTTCCAGATTTCCACGTGATATCAACTGATTTCCAGTTCCGTGATATCAAGAGATTTCCAGATTTCCACGTGATTTCCAGTGGATTTCTCTGTCTCTCGAGGGTGTGGCCGGCCGGCCGGAACGAGTGACACGCGTGTGCGCGCGCCGCAGCTAGCTGGCAGCAGGCCAAGAGGGACCGGGCGGGCCGGGCAGCCGGGTGGGCCTAGTTTACTACAGTCAACGGAGCTATACGGAGCAGTAAAGCGGCGCGCGCACAGCAACTTGATATCTGATTTTCACTTTTCACTTTTCGCTGATTTCCCAACTGATTTCTATGGATTTCTGACCATAAGCGTACGAGATTTTCGTACCCCTCGGCATGCCTTCCGGTTGCAGCGCGGCGCGGCCCCGGCGCCAGGCCCGGTAGCTCTGTGCCGATCGCGATCCTTACATAAGCAGCCGTACTATCTAAGGAGGATCGACCAAAGTTTAGTTCTGATGGGATTGGATGCAATATACGGCGCTGTAGTCGTTTCCACAGCGACGCACAGAACACACCATAGCTATAGCTACTACTTACCCTCATAAGTTACATCGGGTTTCAGTAAGTTGACGCAATCACTCTCGCGGGCGTATGACACGACTAGGTATTGCCTAACGGTATTATATTATGCATCACACAGCTATTCATGAACGTGGAATATAGCATGGCAACCACCACGGTAATGTTGATACCGCGGGGACATGAGACTGCATTTTATGAGTATGCTATCCTGCGCCGGTGTTGCACTTCATAGTAAATGAAGCATCAGCTATTTAAGAATGGTCCAAAGGTTATAAGGTGAGAATGAATCACTATGGCAACTATCACCTGGGTGGATGTAGGTCTAGGACGACCGAATCATGGTGTCTGGAGACTCCACCCGTGTTACTGCTTAGTAGCACATGGCTTTCCTCGTCACTGTGAGCGGCCCTATCTTTTCGTTCTTCCCTTTCAGTGGACTTGTATGCACTCTATTGCGCATTGCACAACACCACACACACTGTTTAGTGACAGTGGGAGTTGATTCGGTTTTTCCGTATAATATTTCAGCACACGGTTTCCGTATTAGGTTGCTGATTGTGGTTTGCAGTGATGTAATGTCTTCTGAGCTACTTGAACTTGTGCAACAAGTGATATAGGTGCTCCATTGTTTGTCAGTGGAGGAGGCTGTCCTTCCCATTCTCTCACTCTTTCTGCCCTCCACTTTTCACATTCTCCATGTCATCTGGGGGAGATGTTCGGTCTGTAGCTCTATTCCCTAAAAAACCATTTATTTCTAGTACCATAACCTTCCTATGCCCTCTCCAACCCTTTTCCTCCGTTCTACGCTCTGTAAAGCCCTTTCCTCCATTGGAAGACCATTCCTGACGTAGCCCGGAGTAAATGAATGAGGGAGAGGAGGGGCGGGGAGGAGGAGGAGGGTTGGGACAGGGGGAAAACCAACCATCACCAGTCTTGTGTCCTGGCTCTGGTCAGAGCTACATTCACTCCTCCATCCAGTCACACGAGCAGATTACGCAATCTAGGTAGCGAGTTTTGTATTTTTAAAACAATAGGCTACCACCAGGAAACTAAAATCTCTTGGTCGACTCATTGCAGGTGTGCATGGCCAATTGGAAGGAAATACTCAGGCACTTGCCTAACATGTGAAATAGTTGTAGTTTGGCGTGAAGGTGGAATAGGTGGAGGACACATTAGTGAAGAGAAGGGACAGGGAGTCAGGTGATGATCGAACAGCTGCTGTATGAGCATCTCCCTGTAGGTTCATAGCAGAGGAGTGTGACACTGACTTTATCACGTACGTACTTCGGAATCACAAAATTAGCTAATGTATGGGATTCTCACTCTATCTGTCTACTACAATCACGACGGCTTAAGGATGGCACAGTTTTACATCATCTCAGGAAAAATTTCACCGCGCAAACAAGCAAATCAATTATCCATCACACACAAAGTAGTGTTAGTTTACATGTCTAAAAGCCTATGCCACGTTCGCCACTTGTATTAGCGGTTCATGGATCCTTTAGAAAGGCTTTTTGAGCATGTCCATCTGCTAGGATGCTACCTACGATAGACCACCATTTTGTCAACAGTTTACTTCTTTTATCACTTGTGTAGGCCATGCCACTCACATTCTTGTTTGGTTACTCCTCGTAGGATAGAATTATGCAGTCCCTTTGTCTCTCCCCTGGTATCCATCAACAGTGTTCACCTCCACATTGGTTCTCTTGGCTGATGCTATAGCACACTGGGGGTGGCCGTCTGATAACCACATTGAAAAGCCTTATTCATCCCGTCACATTGAGGTACTATCTGACAGTACAGCTTTCGCTCCGCGCGACGTGCGACCCGCATGAGTCACTTTGATAGTCTCCTCGCATGTCGGTATTGTAGCACTGTTGATTCGGCTCGTACTAAGGAAAAAAGTCAAAACAGTGCAGGTGATACATCTTCGGTAGGTGTTCAATGCCCGACAGAGCCTAATCAATATGAGAAAACCCCCCGTTTTAACAACAATGTAGGCCGCTCCACTCGCCAATAAACCTGCAGTCTGAAACACAAAACATCCACAAAAACACACACACACTAACCTTGAGTCATTGAGTTCGCAAGCACTTCTGGGGTATGTTACGCATCCACATCCTTTGCACTCGTGTGGGTGTACAACGTACACCTAATATTTCCTCGTCTAAGCACTCTCTAAAAAGACACTGGATTTCGAGCAAAGACAGTACTTTAATACGGTTTGTCGCTGTTTTTTTTCGGCATTTTCGTCAACAACTGCCTCTATTACTTTTTCCCTAAGCCCATTCTCTTACCGTTCCCCACATATTGGTCCTATATACCCCACTAACCACTATGTTTATCATTAATAGCTTGCAACTGCCTATCTACCGGATTTTGTGTTAGTATTTTGATTTGATATTGTAGGCTTCGAATCAAGAAAAGTGGATCTGTCTGAAAATTGCGACATAAAATAGCGACATCAGAAAAAAGAGCCATAAATGTAGCCAACGAAATAGTGTCTGCTGCAAAAGGATAAGGTGCGCTAATAGAAACACTGGTCTTAAAAAAAATGGCCCCCGAATTATGACACTGATCTTACCCTTCGTAGGTTCTCCTCCTGGCTCCAGGTGGTGTAAATGAAACTCCCTGTCTGATCTGTGCAGCAAGATTCTCACTTCAAGAGCGTACTTCGTAAGAGCATGACCTCCCCCCAACGATCCGACATACCTCAGACAAAGTGGTGCCGATACCATTTGTATGGATACCGGTGCTCCGGCCTTCTTGCATATACTCGACTCTCTCAGCTGGGCTATTAGAGGAGCTTCAGTTCATGCACTTCCCCTAACCCTTACCCCTCATCTCTTTTTGGGACTCTCTATATACAGTGTTCTAATCATGTTTTCAAGCCACCCGCCACCCTCGTGTCATCCCAAAGCACGAAAGCGTCCCGCTGCTCAATGACCACAGCTCCCTGCTTGGTTGGAGGGGTGTAAAAAAAGAGCTGGGAGGAAAGCTGTGTATGTGAGTTGTTTTTTTGGACCGGATATCTTCCGACCTCATCTACCCCAGGCCTGAAAAGAAACTTGTACCCTGCCGGAAAAGGGGCCCTTAAGTCGTTATTTATTTTGCTTGTATTATTGTAGAATCCACCTGTTTTTCACTGTGGGAACAAAAATGAAAGTGAATGCTTATCTAATGTTCGAGATATGCTTGTTTGAAAAACAGACCATACTAAATGAGTTAGAAACAGGCATAAAAAATATCGAAAACGATCTGAGCCATGGTGTGAAACTCAGCATACACTGTCCCGTAACCTTCAGAACTGAAACATTATATAGCTATAATTATATATAGGAGTTAAAACTTGGTAAGATAGATCAAGAGTATGGCAACTAATGGCACAATTAAAACAAAAATCACGATCATAGCATGCATGTACCGCATGTAGTGCTACACTCAAAAATGTGTTCCATTGGGTTAAGGGGCCTTTTTCGCAGAGCGCGTCACTACTTTTGTTTCATGCCAAAGCCAATATATTTTATTGGTCTGGGCGAGTCTCACCCTGTTTTTCTCTTGCGTGGGTGTGAGTCTTAGACTACACCTTTCTGAAATGCTCTAAATAAAGACAAAGAGGACAACCAAGACGGTAATATAATATTGTTTGTGGCTTTTTTCTCTACGGCTCTCTATTTTCCCCATAATTTCTTTCCCTAACCGTTCTCTACCGTTCCCACCTTATGTGGTCCTATATACCCCACTAACCACTATGTTTCATTATAGCTTGCGAACTGCACTATCTACTCGGATTTGTAGTTAGTATACTACTTTTGCTGGATGATTGTAAGGGTCTTCAGGACTACAAGAATTATTATGGCCCCTTTCTATATACACCACTTAGTGAAGATTACTGCAAACATAATTTTGAACCACAATAGCATTCTTACACAGGAGCAGCATAAGCCACATTATGGTCAGTTGTGATATATACTATTATAGCATCCCGAGACACTTGTGTTGTGACATCGGCTGTGTTGGGTTCAGTGGTGATGCATGAAGAGTTAGGTGGTCGGTGGAAGAACAACCTCGTCATACACTGGCATGCTTCTCATCTGAGTGAGCTACCTGAGGAGATCCCACGCTGTAGATAAGTAAACTTGCACAGACACACACAAACGCCTACCAAGTATTGTGTATCAATGTCACTGCATCATGCACAGACTATACTCTTAGAGATGTTACCCCACACAAGCCGCGATCCTGCATCTGACTTGCTTCTTCTGCAAGGTTGTTTTACCAAACACCCCGACCAGGACTAACACAGCTGAGCCACTCCTAGAACACAATCCTCACTACTGCAGTGCCTGAAAAATTGAAAGGGTACAGTCCAGCATCCTATCTGACTGCTACCTGTTGATATGACCACAACTTCTGTTTTGGGATTTTCCACATTTCTTTTTCCGTTTTACTGGTTCCTCTTTTTCATCTTTCCTATCTCTGTTCACTGTTTCTTCCTCTTCTCTGGAGAGCAAATATTGGACTATTAAATTAATAATAATTAATTTTTATTTTTTTTTTTTTTTAATTTTAATTTTTACTGCTTATTCTTAAAATAAATGTTTATCATTTTCCCACTCTCTCCTTTCTTTTTTTCCTCCCCTTCCTCTCTCTTTCTTTTCTCTTTCTTCCCCCCTTTCCCTTTTCTTTTCCCTCCTCTCCCTTCTCTCCGCCTCTCCCCCCCCTCCCCCCCCTTCCTCTTCTTCCTCCTCCTCTCCTTCACCTCCCCCCCCTTCCCCCTCCCCCTCTCTTTTGCTTCCCCCATTTGCCTAACTTCTTTTCCCCTTCTTTCTCTCCCGCCTCTTTCTAGTCTTCCCCTTCCTCCTCCCCCTCCTTCTTCCCCTTCCTCTCTTCCTTTCTCTCTCTTTCTTTCTTTCCCTTTTTTCCTTTTCTTCTTTCTCTCCCTACCCTTTTCTTTACTTCTTCCCTCCCTTTCCTTCCCCCTTTTCTTTCCTCTTCCCCTCTTTTCCTTCCTTTTCTCTTCTCCCCTTCCTTTTTTTTCCCCCTTCCTGTTCTTTTCCCTTCTCCTTCCCCCTCCTTCTTTTCCTTTTTTCTTTCTTCTTCCTTTCCTCCCTCCCTTTCCTTCTTCCCTTCCCCCTTTCTCCTTTCTCTATTTTCCTTTTGCTTCTGCTGTCTTTTTTTCTTTTCCTCTTTTTCCTTTTTTCTTTCTCCCCTCTCTCCTCCCCCGTTCCCCTCCTGCGCTTGCCCTTTCGGTCGCGGCTGTTCCTCCCTTCCCGTCCCCGGTGTTTTCCCCCCCGGCCCTGTGTTCGTTTCTCCCGGCGCAGTCAACAGCCAGAGAGACAGGGAAATGTAGGAGGTGGGGCATGTCTAACACTGTCAGGAGTGCCCCATACTCTCTGTAGACAAGGGACACACGAGGCAGTCTGTGGAGACACCTCTGAGAATTGACAGTCTATCACAACAGTTGACCCGCTTCTTGATATGTTGCCACTCTTGAGTATTTGGGAGGCTTTTACTGAATCCATAACTGTAAATAAAGAATCACTCTAAAAAGGAAACGTTAGTACATTTAGGCAAGCCCTAAACAGAAATCAACAGCACAGGTTAAATATGATAGTGCGATAAACAGTACCATCCATCCCTGAGTGTATTATGTCTGATTCTCCAGTACAACAGCAGCATTGTGTATGGAAGTCATTCTCCTCCACATCATATCCATACAAGGTGTAGAGGGAGGAGAGGGACAGGCACAGTGGTGGAGACAATGTCCTGATGACTGGGTTCTAAGAAGTGACTCTGAATATGTCATGGAAAGGTAGGGGGTCCCTGGAGGACCACCAGACATCCTGCAGCTCGTGACCCACTCACAAACTCTCCTCTCACTTTTGCTCCTCCTCCTCCTCTTTCCTCTTCCACTGACAGACTCTGGACATCATATGTTGCTGTAAACACAAAGGAAATTGAAAGCCACAACAATGACATGTCTTACAAAAGTTGTCATAAGATACATTCATTGCCCCAGCAGTGGTAAACACTTCGAAAAAGACAGAAAAATAGTCATTTTCAGGCAATGTGTAGACTAAAAGTCTTTTATCCCCCAAATTTGAGATATTAAAATGTACAGTCTCATTATCAAGTCCTGTTACTCCATGGAGAATGTAACCACGTATTTGTTCCACATCTCCCTGTGAACAGTGAGAGGGGGTAATAGTGTAACTAGCAATATTATGTAAAATCTCTTACACAAACTTGAAATGTGACATTAACCACATCAAAATAGCTTTCAGATTTGTTCTGAAAAAGCTGATTGAAGGAGTTGCCTGCAAAACATAAAAGGCATGTACATTACAGTATAGGGAAAATAATGCAGTTACTTACAGTGACATTAGGACTACTCTCTCCCTGGCCAGCTCCATTCAATGGAACACAGAGATGTTGTAGACATGACAATGACTGGGGTAGTAAGGAGTGAAGGTGTAGTGTGTCTCAGTGATATTGATACAGTCAGTACAGAGGATGTCTGTTGGGTTTTTCTCATCTGTCACATTGTAGACCAGGACAGAGTACCAGATATCAGGATCAACATCAGTCACATCCAGAGAGAATGGAGCAGTCCAGGAAACAGTAACTGAGATGGCATTGCTGATGGCTCTCAATTTAACAACCTTTGATAGTGGACCTGGGCAAACATATTAATCATCATTTGCACACACACCAAGTACGAATTTAACCTGCTGAGATTTACTTTAGTTTGCAAAAGCATGCACTAGGTCTGAGTGAATTGATGTCACCAAGTGTTGCTGTCACTTAAAAATCTTGCACCCCCTACCCCATGAGCACATTATTTACCTTGAACACTCAATGAAACCAAGTTGCTCTCATCAGAAAGCCCACCATTTATCAAGCACTTAACTGTAGTTCCATTCAACTCAACTCTGCCAATCATTGTTAGTCGATTTTGAGGGTTCTCATTATTGATTATTAAAAAAGTATCCAAATTGCTACGCAGCTCAAATGGGAGTTCGGGTAAAGGCTTCCCATTCACAGCCCAGCTAGGGAAACCACCACTGATTTCACAAGAGAAAATTGCTGTTTGTTTTCGAAGACTGTTATATTCCTTGGAGGCTGAGTATTTCGGAGAGTTAGAAAAACATTTCTAGTATATAGTGTATAGCTTCCATATAGGTAGTATAATATTACCTTGGGCAAGTGAAAGAGACACCACTAGAAGCAAAAACATTGCAGCTTTATCTGTTAATAAAGTATACAATAATTGATAGGTTTTACTGTTGTATATTATTTACTCACCAGAAGCCATTTTGGTTGAAACGGCAGATGTTTTTCCCTGCACACAAAATAACTAGAGAAATGCAACACATTTTTGGCGAGCGAAGCGAGCATTTCAATATTTCACGTGTTTTATATAGTGCATATTTAGAGTCACGTAAAAATTACAGTATTTTGGTCCATGGACCATGGCAGATAATTAAAAATTCTGTATTCAGACACCTAGATGGTCTTGCTTCGCTCGTATGTTATGGTAAACCGGAACAAGCTAACAGCATTCTGAATGGTGTTGGTATCATCCAACCACAAGTGCATGCATTCAATTTCCTTACTTAGTGTAGTGTGAGAGCAAAGCATTTCAAGTGTGCCGTCTGTAAACAGGCTCGTAATTGCTCCTCATTCTCACCATGCCCATCTGCATTCCACCTAAGAGTTCTTTTTCACTTAGCTTTATACTGCCTAAAGCTATATACACAGAGACTGGAAGATGTCGTTACTTTTCGAATCCGACCAAACAACAATACACCGTGGCATGTTAGCTATCTGTGTATCTCCTTCTGGCAGGAAGTCTTACTATAGTTTTACCGCTTTGGATGCCATGGGCATCTCACAAGCAGAAATTGGTGTATAACGTATTAACGCCTCGTATTATAGCCATATATCAGAGCGTCGGTAGACGCTCTATGTAGGATGACCGAGTGAATCTCACGTGATCCGCATACAAAACGCCTCGAAACTCGGCGAAAATGGCTAGCTATGCCTTCAAACACACCACAAATCACTCACGGGTCCATATCTACCTATACATATGCCCAAAAGTTTCATACGTCCTGCAATTCTCG
>CASHTH010002749.1:0-21092 GCA_030341885.1 Geodia barretti | reverse complement strand
GCGGAACCTGTATTGATCTTGGCGATTAAGGGTGGGCGTAACTCTTTTTTGTGGTGTGACCTTGTGTGGAGTCTGTTTTGGATATGTTCGGTTTTTGTTTTTATAAAAAGGCTTCGAGTTCTGATCGCCTCTTACAGGTCATCTGAATACCTGATAGAAATACGACTGGAGTGTGATTAGGGGAACACGTATTTATTCGGGTTTTGAACGTGACAAAGTCCAAATATCATCTCGTTTGGTAACCTGTATGTTGATTATTGTTCGTATGTTACAAGGCAGTTGACCGTTTTAAGTTCGTTTTTTTTTAGGGAGGGGGGGAAGGGTGGTGTATGTTGGTGGGGGTGGGGGGGGGGTGGGGGTGTTGGGAGGCCGGTTTTTTTTTGTTCTTGGTTGTGTTTTTGTTCTGTTTTCCGTTTTTGTGTTTTTCGATTTGTTTTTCTGTTGTTGTGCTTTTTTTGTTTTTTTCTTGTGTTTGTTGTTTTTTGTCGTTTTTGTTTTTCTGGTTTGCTTTTTTTTTTTTTTTTTTGGTTTAACATGGTTTTTTTCCTTTGATGCTATTACTTCGGGAACATGCGTCTTGGCCCGGTGAGCTCTTCACATTCTCTGTCCTTCCAGTGATCAGTGTACACGTTGTTATTGACTGGTAGCCCTCGTACAGGCATATGGGGGGAAAAGGGAAAAACAGCAACACGAGTTATCACACAAACCATCTGGTTATGTCCTTTATACATACATCTGAATTGACGTTTTTTTTTATGTTTGAATGCAAAGTACGTAGTCTCTTAGCTGCTTTCAAGGTGGAGACGCCTGATTTTGAGAATCTGCCATCTAGTGGTAGAGTTTTGTAGTGGCGCATAGTGCTTTGTAAGGCTAGGAGGGTGGCACCACATAACTATGATTTACATGAGTGCAGGAGGTTTTAAGAGTTGTCATTTTTTGTTATTGTGTGGTGTGTGCTTATTAAAAGTACTTACTAAAGTGCTACTAGAGTACTTACAAAGTACTTAGAGAGTGTAATAATTTAGGGTTTCGGTTTGATAGATTATCTTTAGTTATTTTTAGTTATTCATGAAGAACATTGTCAACCCATGAAGAATCGTTTTATAACCCATTAAACTCTCTAGACGAATTAAAATTAATGCATGATGGTGAGTTTATGGTTAGATATGTTCATCCAGGTCAGGCTGGAACATTCTTGAGCGCTCTTGATGTTTGTTGTCTACTTTATAGGTCTTTTGGGGCTGAATAGTTTAGAAGATCAGGTTTATTTGTGATTGTTTCATCAAAAGGATACTGTATTCTACCTTGATACCTAAATAAATATATGTGCTCCCGCGGCGCTTTCTATTCGTTCACTTTGATGAATTTATGATCCTAACGCTAAATGTCGCCATTTTTTCGTTGCTTTCAATTACCGCTTCCATTTTACTCTTTAACATCTTTTAGTTCTATTATCGATAGACAGCAGGTTGGGTTTTTGGTACGGAGTATTTGTACCTGTAATGATGGGCTATATGTGATAGGGTTCTGGGGGTGCTTATGAACAAATGTGTCCGCTATTTGAAGCATCAGTGAGCCGCTGCGTCCGGGAGGGCGTTGGTACGACCAAGCGGTTCGACAGAGCGAGCATTAGAATGGAAATCTGCTGTTTTTAAAGCGTCTTTACGTTCAGTGCTGGTGACAGAGTGTCTACGACCGTTTGCCCAAGGTAAAGCACACGGTGGTACAGTGCGCACAGGGGTCCCTTGACTCTCGAAACCCATTAGGACCCCATGCTGCCAGCAGCTGTGTCAGCAGGGGACATCATTTTGGAAAGGTGTGTTATCAAAATCCCGTGTTGTGACTACTGTCCTGTGGTTAACGTTGGTCAATTCGGGTGTCTTCGTAGACCTTGTCGGAACGTCGAAGCTGAACACAAGAGATGATGTATTGTAAAACAGCAGGTAGATTCAATTCTTCGGGCTCGTGTCTGTAACATGTCTGGTCGGTCCTGTGGTCACCTCTGTTGAATGGGAGGAAATTGTGAAAAATTGGAAAATGCTGTCTGTTCCTGTTCTAACTGCCTGACTATCACTAACAGACTAGTATGTGAGCATTGCCTGATAGGATCTTACTGCAGCATACTCTAAACAGGGGACACAAGGATCTTTGCCTTCGTAGATTATGATAACCTGGTATTTAGTTTTGTTTGGGGTCGTTGTTGTTCGCCCGTTCACATTATCTATATCTCTTTTTTACCTGTTTACACATTCAAGTGTTTGCTTTATTACTTTGCCTTATTATACTGTGAATTTTTCTGAGTTTCTGTATTGTTTCGACTGAGTGATGTTGACTGCATTGTTCACCGGAAACTTGTTTGTTAATTATTCTTTTCAGACTTTTTTGAGGAGTGTGTATTGTAGAGTTTCCATGTGAAGTTCTGGATCCTCTAGTTCACATAAAGTCTTTTTGCATATGTACCACGACCTTGTGAGAGATGTACACAATGATAATAATGGTCAATAATGAATGGTAAGCGACATAATAACAAGTTGACGAGTAAGACGTTAAAGGCAGCTTTCGCAATTATAAAGCATACGCTTATTAAGCTGCGAGGCAATGTGAATATACGTCCATATTTAATAACAAGATGAAAGCATAGTAAATGTAAATGTAGCATTGACATCTTCTATTTATTGCAACCAGAACGGCTAGCTATTCCTAATCAGACCAATTGTTCGCCATTATTTAAAGATTCCACTGCGAAAGTTTCAAATCGTTTCATGTTTTTATCGGTCCGCTATGCATATTCAGTAGTCCAGTCGAGTTCACCCACTGCTTATAGATTCATTAGTGTGTCCAGTTGAACGTCATTATTAGGATTTTTGTGGTTTTTTCTGTGTAAGGTCTATTACAGGAGATTAGCACTTATTAGAGCTACTTCGCATTAAGTGCATGCAAAAAGTGCAGTTCACATTGTCAATCACAGTGTGGGTCGAGGCTTTCATATTTCGTGATAGAGGAGTAGGTTCGATAAAGCTGTAGATTCCCTTCAAACATTTTTAATTAGTATCTCAGTTTTTGATGTGCTGGTTTCCACTAGTCTGAAAAAAAATGTGTACACAGTATAGAATCTGATTCTGTCTCATGCAGGGGTTTTGTGTTTTGGGGGTATATTTGTAATCAGTCACTCGAGGGAGATTGGTGTTGTTCTCGTTTAAAAATTGATTTTGTCTAATTTGTGACACATTTTATCCGATCTTATTTGTAATTTATGCTTGATCCGCGATTACTAGCTGCAGAGAACATAGAATTTATCGTTTTTTTTGATCGGGGTGTAATCAAGAGCCATTAATTTATCATTGATACTAATTGGTTTTCATTTGGTTTCAAGCAGCAAAACTGATTATTCCTTCCAGCTTGTCTCGGCATTTAGACTTCGATTACTATTATACCTCCTCCTGTTCCATTTCTGCGCTTCCAAGGTTTTTTGTATTTACGTTTGTGTTAGTACATTTTCTGTGACTTGAGTTTTTGTTTTTTTTTTTTTTTCTTGTTTTTGACTTGTGCCACCCTGTTTTGTTTTTTTTTTAGTACCTAAAGAGTTATCTTTATGATTACCAGCATGAATGTGATTGTTGTACAGCATTACACCAATTCTTGCTCTTGCGTTCAATAGATCCTTATTTGTATCAGAGATTTCCGGCTTCAACTAGTAGACTTTAAAAATGTCGCGTTGAGCGTGAAATCGTTTGAGCTTGCTTTTATAGGAGTAGGATTATTTATGTGGATGGTGGTGGCAAATGGGTTTCGCAAGACTCACTCCATTGGGTTTGGACACAACGCCAATAAAGACGATGTAGATCAGTACTGTAGTGAGGGCGTTATGTCTATATGGAAACCTCTTGTCTTAACGAAATAAGAAAAGAAATTGACATTATACCGGGACTCTGCACTCCAGTTCTTTTAGCGTTCAATTGATCAAATTTATCCAGTGGAGAATGCCAAGCTAATATGAACAGCCTTATAGCAGACTGGGTGCGCAACATAGGTGAACCCAACTAACACGATATTGATTTGCCAGAACGTTTAGTGCTTTGGAAAAGGGAAGTGCATCTGTGAAATGGTATATATGTCTCGCTTGGCAAGGGCTAAGCAACACAAAGAAATTTAAAAACTTTCAGACATAAAACCGGATGGGGAGATTTAGTGTGATTCAACAGGTCAGGCGACCCTGAGACCTTGTGTTTGTCTAATACTATTGGTCTTAAATAATAGGAAGCTCTAAATTTTCGAATCAGGTTATTGACTGTTTCACAAAAGGACCTGTCTCCACAGAGTCACTTCCTTGGCGGTAAATCAAGATAAACAAATCTGTCTCTTTTGCCAAGAGTAGGTGGCCCAAAATGAAGGATCCACGACCGTTGCAGTGACATTTCTGTAATCATATGGTAGGAAGCTGGTATCTGCAAACCAAATTTGCCTTCATTTGTGCAGGATTGAAGTCCTTGGCGATTAGGTTATGCACAATGTTCCAGTTGACGCTTGGTTCACTTGCCAAAATATGTTTGCACTCATACTAGTATGGAGTCTAGTTTGCATTAAGGCATGATGGCAAACGGTGGTAGCTGTGTTAACCCTCTGGCGCGGCTTTAATGCGCCAGCGGGGTTGTAGGTTACTGGTGATGAAGTGTTGTCGTTTGTACTGTCTGTCTGCTACTGGGACGTTTTATGTCGCAAATAGATATGGCAACGAGCTTGTGATAACCAAAATAGCGATACCAAAGGGGGTTCACGCTAACTGGCTTCATTTTAAAATAAAAAAGGTGATTCGTATAAACTATGCCTACTGCGCTTTCAAGAAAGTTTATTGCATGAACAAGCAAAGGGAGGCAAGCCAAATACACTATGCCAAATAAAGAAGTCACGATAGGCCAAACCTCGGCAGAACATCTACGGGTGCTGTTGCCACTAAATGGATGGGCTAGGGCCGGCTATTAGCGTTTTACCCCTGGTTTCCCCGCTAGTAAAGCCGGCGAAGAAGTCTGACTACGGCTTAGCTACAGTATGTATCTAGCCTGCGCGGGTAAGTCGATTAGTAAACGTGCTTCGCAGTAGTGACATGTCTTGTATGGACCTCCAAGGTATGAATTCGAGTCAAGGGATCAGGTCGAGGTGGAAACCATGTTATGCATTGGCGCATTATAAATACCGCGTTGATCGCGTCCTATACGCATGCGCACGCTTAAGGAATTTGGGTTTGGCACGGTACTCGGTCCGCGAACGTACCGTTTGTGCTCTTCGGAATGCAGCGTTTCAGGAAAATCGCCCTTTATTTTCAGGTCGTGTATAAGTATACTGCCAGCCACTGGATCCGCTAATGGGCCACCTCGGAGCTTTCGTAGTGCCGGAAGTAAGCGTTCGACACACCTGACACACGACACGACACACACACACACACAGACAAACCAACTACAGTAACCCTCGCTGCGCATGCGCGCCGAGGGTTAATTAGCACAGGCTTACCTTGACCGTGTCCGCTCGCTCTGTGTACCTTGGAGGCACAAGAAGTCACAGCGGAGGGCGTGAATCGACTCTCGCATGCAATCTACTACAGACTCTCCATGAGCTACCAGCGGGAGACCACGAGTGAACGCATACTAATAGCCCAGCCCAACAATTAGCGGTAGACTATCGTGCATGCGCAGCTCGCCGAGGGTTTTGCACTTTAGTGCTTTTCATTAATGTACACAATTCGCTTGGCATTTAGTAGGTTATACATGTGTTGTTGTGAAAACCATTCTGTGCAGGTAATCCATACATATGTACATGCATGTATGTACACAATGATAATAATGTTAAGGATATAAGCACAATATAACAAGACACCAAAAGGTAAAGCACTTTCAATTACAGCAACTATAATTATTGCAGAATAGATTGCAATTTCTTTCTCCAAGCGGTTCATATCCATTTTTAGAACAGATAACGCAAGTAATCGTAACTGTACCTGCACCTCCTAATATTGCAACGAGTAACGCAGCTATTCCAATCCCAATTTTTTCTGCAGTAGTAAGATCAGAGTTCGAAACAGTTCCATTAGTTCCAAGCACATTCAGTAGGTCATCTTCACCACTTTTATATTCATTGGTGTCCAGCGAACGTTCATTATTAGATTTTGTGATTTTTCTAAAGGTATCCAGGGAGCACTTATTAGAGCACTCAAATTGCAGCAAACATTCATCAATTTCAATCCCATTTGGGGCAGCTTCAACGATAGAGAGTCTAACTGTATATTTCCCTTCAAACATTCTCAGTTTTGATGTCATTTCCACTGTCTGAAACATGTTTACACTAGAATCTGACTCAGCAGGGGTTGTAACAGCACCGAGGGAGGCGTGTCGTTTAAAAATGCTCATGGTGCCACTTTTACCATCACTTGAATATCTGATGCCAAATAGCTGCAGAGAGACCACCAAATTATGTTCTGAACGGAAGACCAATTATCATGATAGTTGTTCATGTTAAAGAGCAAAACTGATATTCCTCCTGAGGCATTACTCGATACACATACCTCCCTCCTGTTCCATTCTCTGCTTCCAGTGATACAGTACACGTGAACTGACTGGCCACTCCAGTACCAAGATAAACCAATAATACAGCACATACCACTGCCTTCGCAAACATTATTTATCGGATTTCCAAGCTTCAACAGTAGACTCTGAAAAAATTTCAGTGATAGTTGAATCGTAGCTTGCTTTTATAGACGTATGTTTGCAATGGGTGGCAATGGGTTACAAAATCACCCTCTGAACATTATGCGCAAAGACGATTAGATTCATGTACTGAGTTGATTATATAGGAACCCTGTTCTTGCGAATAAGAAAATCACAGATTCCGGGAGACAAGTGAATCCTGGACTCCAGTTATTCTTAGCGTCAATGATCAAAATCATCAGTTCCGAGAAATAACGCAAAGCTAAACGAAAAGCACTTAGGTGCAAGCCCTCGGTGCACTACGCATGCGCAGTACCGCTAATCGATGGGCTGGGCTATTAGTATGCGTTACTCATGGTCTCCCGCTAGTAGCTTGCAGAGAGTCTGACACGGACTAGCTACAGCAGTAGATAGCATGCGGGAGTCAATACACACCCTTCGTTGTGACCTCTTGTGCCTTCAACATCCACAGAAAAGCGGACCCGGTCGAGGTAAGCCTGTGCTAATTAGCATATTGGCCTGTTGACTTGGTTTTCACGCCACAACTTTAGAACGGAGTATCTTTACAAAAACCTCTATTTTTAAAATGAAGCCAGTGTAGCGGTGAACCGTTGGTGTCGCTTTTTGGCCGGTTTGTTGTGCATGGTGCAGAAAACGTGGTAACAGACAGACAGATAGACAGACACACAGACCAAGTACTGTAACCATCGCTGTGCATGCACGCCGAGGGTTAATAATGTACACAATTCACCCGACATTTAGTAGGTTATACATGTGTTCTTGTAAAAACCATTCTGTGTAGGTAATCCATACATATGTACATGTATGTATGTACACAATGATAATAATGTTAAAGATGTAAGCACAATGTAACAAGACACCAAAAGGTACATACATGTACCAAAAGGTAAACCACTTTCAACTACAGAAATTAAAGCAGCAAAATTGTCTGTAAGTTGATGGTGTTCCTTGGTTTGGGTTGCGAGAAAGCGGCGATCGTTCACCGTCATTTCCAGAGTCAGAACAGATTCGTATAATACAAACGCAAGTAAACATAAGTGTACATGCAGCTCCTAATATTGTAACCAATGCCGCAGCTATTCCAATCCCAATTTTTTCGGCAGTAGTAAGATCAAAGTTCGAAACAGTTCCATTAGTTCCAAGCACATTCAGTAGGTCATCTTCACCATTTATATTTTCATTTTCATTAGTGTCCAGCGAAAGTTCATTATTAGATTTTGTGATTTTTCTAAAGGTATACAGGGAGCACTTATTAGAGCACTCAAATTGCAGCAAACATTTATCAATTTCAATCCCATTTGGGTCAGCTTCAACGACAAATAGTTTAACTGTATATTTCCCTTCAAACATTCTCAGTTTTGATGTCATTTCCACTGTCTGAAACATGTTTACACTAGACTCTGACTCAGCAGGGGTTGTAATAGCACCGAGGGAGGTGCCGTTTAAAAATGCTTCAATTTGGCCACCTTTACCATCATTTGAATATCTGATGCCAAATAGCTGCAGAGAACACAAATTATCTTCTGAACGGAAGACCAAATTATCATGAATTAGTTGTTCATGTTCAAGCAGCAAAACTGATATTCCCCATGAGGCATTACTTCGATACATATACCTCCCTCCTGTTCCATTCTCTGCTTCCAGTGATACAGTACACGTGAACTGACTGGCCACTCCAGTACCAAGATAAACCAATATTGCAGCACATACCACTGCCTTCGCAAACATTATTAATCAGATTTCCAAGCTTCAACAGTAGACTCTGAAAAAATTTCGGTGATAGTTGAAACGTAGCTTGCTTTTATAGACGTAGGATTGCAATGGGTGGCAATGGGTTACAAAATCACCCTCTGAACATTATGAGCAAAGACAATTAGATTCATGTACTGAGTTGATTTTATAGGAGCCCTGTTCTTGCGAATAAGAAATTCACAGATTCCGGGAGACAAGTGAATCCTGCATTCCAGTTATCCTTAGCGTCAATGATCAAATCATCAGTTCCGAGAAATAACACAAAGCTAAATGAAAAGCACTAAAGTGCAAGCCCTCGACACACTACGCATGCGCGGTACCGCTAATTGATGGGTTGGGCCAAGAGTATGCATTTACTCGCGGTCTCAACACCAGTAGCTCACGGAGAGGTGCTAATATCATTTATGATCTTGTATCAACATTACGAATTATGAGCAAAGACTATTTACATTCGTGTACTGAGTTGGCTTTATAGGAACCCAAATTCACTGATTTTGCTTCATTTACTGTAGCGTGAAAAATCGAAAACAACCATGTCAGTGTAACCCATCGGCAGAAAAGGAACGGAGCAATAGCCACGCTATCAATCAATTGTCCATGCCTCGAGATACACTTTCACTTACGATTTGAGTTTCTGTCTGTAGCAGGACCTACTGTAGCGGGACATACCATGTGAGCAACACTGGATTCATCACAAACATCTCAGTAACCATTTTGATACCACAATAGATTCTCAAAATATTGTAGTGGGAGTTCAACTGCAACTTGTTCTTAGAATAAGTGACAATTTCAACGTCCAATATTCATGTCACGTATAAACCCTCTAGACATTA
Organism: Geodia barretti; assembly: GCA_030341885.1. NCBI lineage: Eukaryota > Metazoa > Porifera > Demospongiae > Tetractinellida > Geodiidae > Geodia > Geodia barretti. Next base: position 11,791 of record CASHTH010002749.1, on the reverse strand, counting down.
TGAATATTGACAGAGTTGATTTTATAGGAACCCTGTTCTTGCGAATAAAAAATTCACAGATTCCGGGAGACAAGTGAATCCTAAAACATCACATCTCTCTCTCAATTTAACACACACACATGCACACACCCACCTCCTGGCAGAGTTTGGCGGTGAGCTGGAACCATTTGGACCACTATATGTAGGTTAGCTCATTCCCACTCACCAATAAACTCCTCTCTCTCTCACTGTCACACACACATGCACACACCCACCTCCTGGCAGAGTTTGGCGGTGAGCTGGAACCATTTGGACCACTATATGTAGGTTAGCTCATTCCCACTCACCAATAAACTCCTCTCTCTCTCACTGTCACACACACATGCACACACCCACCTCCTGGCAGAGTTTGGCGGTGAGCTGGAACCTGTGAGGGTCCGTCATGTGGGAGAGGAGGAAGGAGTACAGCCTCATCCGCTGGTCCCTGTGTTTGCTGCCCTTCAGAGAGAACAGCTCCCTCTCTCTGTCCGTCTGCCTGAACCTGTTGTACACTGCACAGTATCGACAGAGAAGGGAACACTATTGATAGTTTCTGACTTCATTAGCACTGGCAGAGATATAATATAGCTCTCTTCACAATACTACTGTACCTCGTCTTGCTCCTAATCTCGTGCAGTGTTATGCTTGCACACGGGGCTCTTCTCTAGAACGAAGCTAAAGCATGTCCCAGGACTACCTTTAAAATGCTATAAACGCTGGGTGGGTTTCAAACACTACACATACTGTACACGTCACAATGGCACATCCTACCATGCCATTTTGCAAGGGCTGTGACGGCAGAACCAATTTCTTTCTTTCTTCGCAGAGAGACGGCGCAATGTGCTTAGTAGTGCCTCTGGCCATACAATTGTGTCACTAGTCTAAGTTGTAGCTGGGCATTAATTAATTAGGTACCTCTGTGTTTCTCATAGCCATTGAAGTGGAAGACACACTCGACAAAGTGCTGGAAGAACATGTTTGGATTCCTGGCCAGGAGAATGTGAACCAGGCAAAACTCAGCTGCATCAGTGAGAAGATGTAATATGTGAGATTAGGGATTCAGAAGAGAGGGGAAATACATTGGGGACATTGATTAAGCGGTGTGCTTTATTCAGAGGTGTACTAATGTGTAAGTATGGGGCAGACCCAAATGTCCCTTATAAAGAATCAGAGGGTCTTTGAGGTTTCAATGTCGATGAGAGAGAGAGAGAGAGTAACGGCTAATAGTGAGGAAAATAGGGACAGAAGATGAACATTCATTTATTCACGGAAAACTGCGCTGGGAGCAAAAGGACAACAGGAGTACAGTTGCACCATTGACTCATTTCACTCACCAAAGACCCTGAGCTCCTCGTCCAGTAGAGTGCTGATGAAGCGGAAAAAGAGGGCTCCTTTCCACTTGATGTAGTCCTCCTGAATGAGACTGGCCAGTAGAGTCAGTGTTTGTCTGGGGAGGGACAGAGAGAGAGAGAGGGAGGGAGAAACACATGGTAGAGCGTTCGCCTGGTGTACAGAGTGTCGTGGGTTCAAATCACACCCAGGGCAGCTCTTTCCTTTTTGGAGAAAAGAGTTGTCTTGGGTGTCGTTGTGTTCTTTTGTTTGCCTTTGCCTTCAGACCTCGTTGTTAGCACATCCACACTAATAGCTACACTACTGTCATGCGCGAAAAATCGAGCGCTTGCCAAAAATGCATTGCATTGCTCCTAGTATAAGCAGCAGCTCACCTCCTGACGAGGAGTGACTCATCTCTGAGGCAGACTGCGATGCTGGGTATGTGGGGGTCCACCTTCACCGAGTACCTCACCGCCAGGTCACACAGAACCACCATCACGTTGTTGCGAGTCGCGGCGTGCGGCGAGGTCTGCAGCTCCCTGACCAGCTGCGGGATGACTTGCTTCGTCAACTCTTCGTCCTGGAGACACAGCTTCCCTATGCAAGTCACCAAACAGAGAGGGTGTTGAACCGACACACAGTGTTTGCACTAATGACATACAATGTGCTCTCTCTATAAGGCCACTTCAGCCCACTTCAGTCAGGTACTTACATGCTGCATAATAGGTACGCACACGCACCAGAAGGCCATACCCCTAGACAGTATATACCCCTATGTAGATACATAATTATGCAGGAGCGACCAATGGAATAGTTTTCTCATGTGAAAAATTACCATTCCATATATTTTTGGCCTCTCACAAGTTGTAAATTTTCCTTTCCCCTAGACACCCCCAGATGTACAGTATTAGCAACCAAGAGTAAACTGTTGTAAAATTACTCTTCCACACAGTTTCCAAGGGAAAACCTAGGGAAATAGTGTGGTGGATGACTAGAGGGAACAGACCTAGAGTGAGGTAGCTGAGGGCCCGGAGCGAGGGGGAGAAGGAGAGATTAGTGAGACCAGAGAGTTGGGAAGACTGAGAGGACAGGGATCGGAAACTCGGCTTCTCTGTGGAGGGAAATACAGAGACACGTGGTGTGACAGTCGAAATTTACAGGATGCAACTTTGTCAACAATCAGAAATTTCCGCTAATCCCCATTCCTGGTGGCTGGCATAACCATGAGAGACACAAACCCTACTCACACCCTGGTGGCCAGTAGTAAGGACAGCACTATCTCTGCCACAACACACACACACACACACACACACACCACCCACCTCCATCTCCCTCCCTGGTGGCCAGTAGTAAGGAGTGGACCACGAGAGTGAGGTGAGAAGAGGTGTGGGCAGGACTAAGCCGACACAGCTCCCCAACTGCAAACAGGTAGCACGTGGCCTCTCTCTCGTCTATCTCTCTCCCTCCTTCAGACAGCGACGACTCTATAGTGACAAGGGTACACGTATTGCCGGTACATAAGAGGTATATAAATTTAGAAATGTTACCGAATATGGAACAGGCCCAGTGAAAGAATGCAGTAACAGCTTCTAAATTTATACACTGCCACACTCCTTTAATGTGTCTGTTAGGCTGCAGTATTATAACACACTGCATTTTTCCCCTCAACTCAAACTGTCAGTAACACTGTATGAATGGCACCAGCATTCATTTATATCTACAAACACCGTTTCGTCTCCAAGTACTGCAATACTTGGCAATTTCAATGGAGGAAAGCTGTCACAGAAATTTCTCGGAACACACAACTTGCTTCATACAGAATCACAAGTACGGTAGAACTTAGTATACATTAAAAATCCTGCCAATTTAAAAGGCGACATATAGGGATTGTATAAAAAGATAGGGATGGGATACATGAAGCGTGGTTAACAAACAAATTTGAGCACACTTAAACCCTTGACCCTATCACACAATCCCCATTACAATACTCAGAACTAATAATACAAAAAGTATTGCTACTGAGTAACCAACACGGTTATAGAGTCCAAGTGGAGTTTAATTAAAGGGAATGTGGCAGTATGAAAGTAGAAATGTTACTAAGAACAACAGGGACATGGTGAAAGAATGCTAGCTTTTAGTAACCTTTAGCCCCTATAAGAGTAGCACACCAGGCAAGAATATAGGGATTGTGTGATGGGGTTGGGGGTGTCAGCGTACTCAAATCTGTTCATTAACCATGCTTCATGTATCCCATCCCTATCTTGTCTCCCTTTCTTTTTATACCATCCCTATATGCCTCTTTTAAAATTTACTAGTATACTAAGTACTACCGTACTTAGTGATATGTTATTTCGTTCTTGAGTTACATGGGTTCAATCTGAAGAAGAAGAAGATGAACAAAACTCCCTATCATCCATACATCTATGATGCTATAGGTACCATGCCAATCTCTATACACTAAGTACTACCGTACTTAGTGATTTGCGCGCCGGTGCTTAACAACCAAAAAACTGTTCCCCAACAACCAAAAACCGAGCAGGCCAATAATGAAAGGGGTTGCATGTGTTGCACAGCTTACGGCCATGTCATCTACATCAGGTAAGTCATTCTTGCGATGAATTTCATAAAAAATGGTAGGAGTTGTCAAATAGGCATGCAAAGAGGGCCAGAAGGTGCCAACCTAATTCCCACACCAACACATGCTGCAAATACCTTCAGTAGACCTCTGTGGTAAATGTATTAGTTGTACACCAAGGTTGTACAATTTTTCCAAAGGCGCCGTCTACTGATGAAGGGAACAATTAGTGGGAGTTGGCAAGTATGTAAATAATATCTACAGCAGTGCACAAGCTTCACATGCCTTGAGAAATGTGACTCTAGACCTCCCAAAATTGTGGTACTTTATAAGTAGCTCGGTGGGACAATAGTCACGCGTGCAATCAAAAGTACTGCAAGCTCTTGTACGTATAACCCTTGGGAGAGAATGGATGGGATACATGAAGCGTGATTAACAAACAAATTTGAGCACACTTAAACCCTCGACCCCATCACACAATCCCTATATTGTTGCCTAGGTGAAGTATCATTCACCATTACAATACTCAGAACTTACCAACACCGTTATAGAGTCTAAGTGGAGTTTCATTAAAGGGAATGTGGCAGTATGAAAGTAGAAATGTTACTAAAAAACAACAGGGACATGGTGAAAGAATGCTAGCTTTTAGTAACCTTGTCCCCCGTATGACAGCGTTCTCCGCATCCGGATGTTCTCACGCTGACACGCCGCCTGCTGTCTTAATGTAACCATATAGCCGTCCCGATCCGGTTGACTCAGTTATGCAGAACTTGACGTAGCTAAAGGGATGATTTTACGCCTTTAGGAAGATTTTACGACACTCTCCCAAATTTGTACCAAACGGGAAAATTTTACGCAAGGTAAGTTGGCGTAAATTTCCCTTGTGTTCAGGAGCAGCTGATGTACATAAAGGGGAGATTTTACGCCAACCTCATTAGCAACACAGATTAGTAGGGGTTTTACTCCCTACCCTTGTGTTTTGCTAAGAAAAAGCCATAATGGGTACAAAATGAGGAGAGCGGCGTAAAATCTTCCTTTTAGGTCTAAAGGCAATTATGGCGTAAAATCTTCCCTTTAAGCATAAAGGCAATATTTAAGAGTAGCACACCAGGCAAGAATATAGGGATTGTGTGATGGGGTTGGGGGTGTCAGCGTACTCAAATCTGTTCATTAACCATGCTTCGTGTATCCCATCCCTATCTTGTCTCCCTTTCTTTTTATACGATCCCTATATGCCTCTTTTTTAAATTCGCAGGATTTTTAAATTACTTGCGTACTAAGTACTACCGTACTTAGTGATATGTTATTTCGTTTTTAGTTAAGTGGGTTCAATCTGAAGAAGAAGAAGATGAACAAAACTCCCTATCATAGCCCCATACATCTATGATGCTAGGTATATACCATGTCAATCCCTATACACTACCGTACTTAGTGATATGTGCGCCGGTGCTTAACAACCAAAAAATTGTTGCCCAACAACCAAAAACCAAGCAGGCCAATAATGAAAGGGGTGGCATGTGTTGCACAGCTTACGATAATGACATCTACATCAGGTAAGTCATTCTTGCGATGAATTTCATAAAAAATGGTAGGAGTTGTCAAATAGGCATGCAAAGAGGGCCAGAAGGTGCCAACCTAATTCCCACAGCAACACATGCTGCAAATACCTTCAGTAGACCTCTGTGGTAAATGTATTAGTTATACACCAAGGTTGTACAATTTTTCCAATGGCGCCGTCTACTGATGAAGGGAACAATTAGTGGGAGTTGGCAAGTATGTAAACAATTTCCACAGCAGTGCACAAGCTGCACATGCCTTGAGAAATGTGACTCTAGACCTCCCAAAATTGTGGTACTTTATAAGTAGCTCGGTGGGACAATAGTCAAGCGCGGCTGTTACTTCATTTAAGTTTCACGAAATATGCACAATCAGCAGTTACATATTACTATAATGATTAATATAGTACAGGGTTCCTACTGTTCCCTTGTTCCTACTGTTCCCTCTGTTCCCTGTGTTCCCTCTGTTCCTGCTGTGTCCCTGCTGTTCCTTAACTGTTCCCGCTGTCCCCTGTGTTCCTCTGTTCCCGCTGTTCCCTCTGTTCCTGCTGTTCCGTCTGTTCCCTCTGTCCCTCTGTTCCTGCTGTTCCCACTGTTCCTACTGTTCCCTTGTTCCTGCTGTTCCCTGTGTTCCCTGTGTTCCCTCTGTTCCCTCTGTTCCTGCTGTTCCCTGTGTTCCTACTGCTTCCTGTGTTCCTACTGTTCCCTCTGTTCCTGCTGTTCCCTCTGTTCCTACTGTTGCCTCTGTTCCTACTGTTCCCTCTGTTCCTACTGTTCCTGCTGTTCCCTGTGTTCCTGCTGTTCCCTGTGTTCCCTGTGTTCCCCCTGTTCCCTCTGTTCCCTCTGTTCCTGCTATTCCCTGTGTTCCCTCTGTTCCCTGTGTTCCCTGTGTTCCCTCTGTTCCCTGTGTTCCTACTGTTCCCTCTGTTCCTGCTGTTCCCTCTGTTCCCACTGTTCCCTCTGTTCCCACTGTTCCCTGTGTTCCTACTGTTGCCTCTGTTCCTGCTGTTCCCTCTGTTCCTGCTGTTCCTACTGTTCCCTTTGTTCCTACTGTTCCCTCTGTTCCTGTTGTTCCTGCTGTTCCTACTGTTCCCTGTGTTCCCTCTATTCCTGCTGTTGCTTCTTTTTGGTGTGTTCCCTGTGCTACCAGTAATGTTAGGGTAGGTTTTTTGCCGATCGCCATAGCGCGGACAGGTCTCACTCTGTACTATTCCAATATCCGTCACACTACATCCGTCACGCTACGTACTTCCGTCACGCTCCCTTTTACGCATAGGGTAGGTTTTTTGCCGATCGCCATAGCGCGGACAGGTCTCACTCTGTACTATTCCAATATCCGTCACGTTACATCCGTCACGCTGCTTCTGTAACACTACATCCGTCACACTACGTACTTCCGTCACGCTCCCTTTTACGCATACGCGGGATTAAGGTGCAGTAACCGCACCGCCTGACAACAGCACGAGAGAGTGGTGAGGACTTGGCTGCTGCCCGGCCGCGCCGACGTGATTCTCGCCACACCACGTGCACGAACGTGCACAGCAGCCAAGTCCTCACCACTCTCTCGTGCGAATTTAAAAAAGAGGCATATATGGATGGTATACATGATATGAGGCGTGGTTAACGAACAGATTTGAGCACGCTTAAACCCTCGACCCCATCACACAATCCCCATATTGTTGCATAGGTGAAGTAAAACATTCACCATTACAATAGTCAGGACCTATAGCTTGAAATACAACTATTGAGTAACCAACACCGTTATAGGATCCAAATGGAGTTTAAGAGTGGCACACCAGGCAATAGGGATTGTGTGATGGGGTCGAGGGTTTATCTGTTCGTTAACCATGCTTCATGTATCCCATCCCTATCTTGTCTCCCTTTCTTTTTATACCATCCCTATATGCCTCTTTTTTTTTTTTTTGTTCGCAGGAATTTTAATTTACTTGTGTTATTTTAACTCCTCAGATTGTAAATATAAATGGGCCAAACTTGTACATGTATACCGTATAAGGACATTTAGAACACCAGTAGGAGCTGGGTAACATACGAGAGTTGTCCTCTATGAGTGAGGTGAGGTAGAGTTCACATTTCTTCAGGAGTGGGACACACCAGTTGTCAACCGCTGCCTGGTAGCCCTCTCGAGACCTGGTCAGACTCTCACAGATCTGACAGAGGACAGAGTCATTTGAATATTGGCTAGGTTTTTACGTCATAACTTTAAAACACGGTACTTTTACGAAAATCACCATTTTTTTAAAATCAAGGCTGTATAGCGCTGAACCTGTTGGTATTACTTTTCACCCGGCTTGTTGTGTGTGGTGGCAGAAAACGTTTTAACAGACAGAATGACGCACGGACGGACGGACACACTTATTGTACAAACTAATTACCATAACCTTCACCACACAAGTGTGCCGAGGGTTAATGTCGCATGGCGACAAGCAAGTCACCTACACGTAGCGCACTTTAGTGGTAACAGACAAACAGACCAAGTACTGCAACCCTCACTGTGCATGCACAACAACGAGGTAACAAGGCAGAGGGAAAGTATGTAAACAAGTCAACTACACCCATGACAGCTCTTTTTTTTCCAAGGAAAAACAATGAGTTGCCCTAGGTGGGATTTGAACCCACAACACTCTGCAGTCTAGGCGAGCGCTCTACCAACTGAGCTACCGTGGCAACTCCGCTGGTAGGGGTTTAAATCTTCAACACAACACAACACACTACGACAAACCTCAACCCACTATGCACACTGAAGTTTAACTAGAGCTGCTACAACATGTAGGAACATACCCACAGTGGGAGTACAGAATCATTACCTGACTGAGAGTGGTGATAGCCGCCTGTATAACAACCGGAGGTACTTTGAACGTCTCCAACATTGAAACTATCTCGTCTGTATGAGAGAGGTCACGAAAGGAAACAAAAGACTAGTTAGAGAGCTAAATCAGAAGTAAATTGACTGATAAAAAGAAGGAGCTGCTGTAGGCGTGTGCGTGCGCGTGTATAAACAGGCTACTCTGGTCCACAGCAAGACAAGACAATGTGATGCATTGTGAACCCATACTTACTGTATGTAGCTCCTACAATGCTTTAATCAGAGACGTTCATTGAGGCAAACTAATATTGTTGGGAACACCACACACACCCATAACTTTTAAGAACATGGAGACGGAGATATCCCATCTCTCTATGCTCATTTTGCCTCCTCCTGGATAAATTTCTAAATTAAATGCTTGCTACTCACCTCTCATATCTTCCCTCGCCACCTTCGCAAGGTTCTTTGCCGCGTTGCCTATGACCGTCAGAATCTGAACAAGTGGAGCCGTCGTTTCCATGGATACCACCGAGGAATGCTGTTTCCAGTTGTCGTACACGAAGTTGGTGTCGAGGGAAGGCGCGACGTACTGTGACATTTCAGCCAGGAGTGTCCAGGCCGCCTGGAGTCACATACACGACATACAGTACGAGTCAAGAAATACCGTCAACTGTTTTAAGGTAGGGTAGAGGTGTTGACATTATTTTTTACTCCAGCAAGATGAGGTCATACATTACAAACAGCAATCCACCAAGGGAAAAACCATAAGTTATATGTACACTCTTTCACTAGTCACATGACTGTCATGTGATCTGGTACAGGTTCCGGCACTACCTCCAGCAGAATGCGTCTGTGGACAAGACTGACTTGGACACCCTGCCTCTGGCCACAAGATTTCCCTCCACACACTGTAGCTTGTAACTGACAGCAGTGTTGCTTACAGATGGGGGATGCAGACGGTGTATTATATTCGCCATTAGGCACATGTACAATTTTTCAGGCTTAGATACGTACATTTTTAGCAGGCCTTAATTAATCTCCCCAGAAACATTTTGCATGTAACCCCGGACGTTGGTACGTAACATAAATCACTGAAAATATTCGCAGATTAAACGCCACATATGGCAATTGTGGTTGGTTTCTTCATACTGGCAGCACAGAATGAGGTTTTCAACAGACGCAGACTGTATCCATATGAATGGCATGTACACTTGTGAAGCCCTCTAGAAGCCCTTCCCCTCTCTCTCCTTTCCCAATGTGAAAGTGTGAGCTGTTTTAGTTTTCATGCCACACGGGTGCTCACCCACATATCATTATGCAGTTCTCAAAAACTACACTTTACATGTACATGCAAATATAAGAACTGCCGTTTACACTTAACCAGCCGCGGACACATAAATGTGTCCCAGAGCCTTCTGTAAGTCCATAAGAATTTAAATGGGGTTATAATACTAGGCGCTAATACTTTATACAGCAATTTCTGCTTATTTAAGCAGATACCCATGGCATCCAAAGGGTTATTAAACCACACTGCAAATTATCTAGTTCTCCTATACTGTACATCACATGGTATTTTCTACACATGTATGTACATATCTACACACCTTCTGGTGGGGAAGGTGTGCGGTGTGTGAGCAAACAGCTCTCACGAGAGCCCCGCCCAGTTTCCCCTGCTTGGCCCAGAGCTCGGTGGCCCGGCGGACGTAGCGCCGCAGGTCCATCCTGTCCTCCTCGGCCACCAGAGACAGCAGCTCCCACACAAACCTCTGCCTCGGAGCCCTGCAAGACACACACACATGACAGAAGGCGAAGAACACACATGTTGAGATGTTCTTCTTATTCACCAGCAGTATACTATAAAAATCTCGTGACAAAAATTGCGAAGTATTTTAGCATACAATGCACTTTGGTTACATTCGCCTCTAGTCATGCTCGGGAGTTGCACAAACTCCCGAGCATGACTCGGACTCTTATTTATGCGATATACAGGTACCAAAGAGCGTGTATGTTCTTCAAATCCAACTTCCCAATTGCTGCAATTTCTTACACCCATTGAAACAAGTTTGTTGAAAACTTGCAAAATGCAATAAGTAAAGTTTACATCGCGCGGCAATATTAAGGCCCAACAATAGTTTCAAAGTTAGAAGCTGGAAAATTGTGCACACATCCCAGCTTAAAGCTAAACCTCAACACAAGAGTTTGATCTATTATTCACAAAGTGCACAGCACATCAATACACCACATGCACTTTTCAAGAGTGCATGTGTCACTTGCATATGTACATATATAGCACTAGGGGAAAAACAGAAAGAAACCTTAGAACACTGAAACTGGTTGGTAAAGTAGAAGAATATCTTTGAAACAAAACCGATGGAGTAACAGGGTACGTAGGGACACAAACATTACACAACTGGAAATAATATCCTGGGGCAAACCCAGGGGATCATTAAAAAAACTTTAAAAACCTTGGCAAACCAAGGGGATCATAAAATATCCAGCTGGGGGGAAACCAAGGGGTCATAATAAATGTCAAATACATGTAGTAGCAGGGGCAACCCAAGAGATCCCAAAATATGAAAGAGTCGACAGAACTAATGCTGTGGTCAGAAGACCTTATCTGTAGAAGAGATATAACAATTATACTGACTGTTGACTGTTGAAAGGGGCGATGTTTATCAAGAATGATGCTCTCCAGAGTTGAGATGACTTTCTCCTGAGCGCTGGCCTCTTTGTCCATCACCATAGGCAACACACCATCCAGCCACAACCTGTGGTTAATGGAGACAGGGGGGTGAGGGGAGAGGAGAGGGAAATGGATAAGGATAAAGATGAGGGAGGGATGTGTGGAAGAAAGAGAGTGTATGTAAACCATTGAGAGTTTAGTAGAAGACAAGAGGGAAGAGAAGAGAGAAGAATGATAAGGAGAGAGGGGGGAGAGAGAGAGAGAGAGAGAGAGTTTGTGTATGTGTGCATGTTGTATAGAGAAGCAGAGGAAAAGACAGGAGAGAGAAATAATGTAATAGAGCTTAGATGAGAGAAAGAGAGTTACGGAGGGAATTAGGAATAGAAGGAAGCGGGGGTAAAGAAAATGAAGGGAGGGTAGCAGAGGAGCTGACTCGTGGAAGCATGGCACAGTGAGGTAGGTCGGTGACGAGGGAGGAGAGAGACACCAGTGCTTGCTTCCTCACTGAGAGAGCTGTGTCCATGCAGCGCTCGTGTAGGGCCAGCACATCCTGCAGAAAGCAATACACGTTTCCCCTTGTCCTATATATCAGTCTAGTGTTTTTTATGCTGGTATATACACTGAAAGGAAAGCTGGTAGTCCACAACATTGATTGGATTATCCTATATCAGGGGTTCATTTGGGGGAGGCCTCACACCTTAATCAACCCCCCTTGGGGTTCACGCGAACTTTTGAATCACACAGACACAAGGGTTGCCCCCTTTCATTATTACACAATTTGGATCAACTTATAATATACAAAT
>CASHTH010002748.1:0-42781 GCA_030341885.1 Geodia barretti | reverse complement strand
GTTTGTAGCCTTTTATATCCATCTGACCCGGTAACATACCTACAAAGACAATGCAAATTCAAAGCCAAAAGTGCAAAAACATTGGCGTGGTTTGCCTGCATATAACGTAAGTAATCAAACCGAAATTGCTTTTGCACAAAATAGGCAGAGCACTTCAAAAAGCACTGAAGTGCAAACCCTCGGCGCATTACGCATGCATGGTACCGCTAATTGATGGACTGGGTTATGAGTGTGCGTTTACTCGTGGTCTTTGGTCGTGGAGAGTCTGACACGGGCTAGCTACACTATAAGATAGAATGCCGATGCGGGAGGCGATACACGGCCTTCGTGGTGACTTCTTGTGCCTCCGCAAGGTACAAAGAGCAAGTGGATCGGTCGAGGTAAGCTGGTGCGATTATGCAAATTGGCCTTTTCAAGGTGTTCATGGCATATCTCTCGAAAAATCGCCATATTATTTTTCAGGTTCGCGTACTTCTGAAGACGTTGGTATCGCTCATGGGCCGCCTCGTAGCCTGTAGTGCGAGAATAGCTGCTGACAGACAGACAGACAGACAGGCAGACCAAGTACTGTAACCTTTGCTGCGCATGCGGGCCGAGGGTTAATGAGAGTGTAAAGTGCAACCCTCGGTACACTTCCACACGAGTATGGAAATCCAATACGCCACACAGGTCTGTAGAATTTTAATAGATCGCCCATGCTATTTGCGGTTTCTCTGCTGCCTGATACGGGCTGGTACAAACCAAACCTCGCTGTCCATCGGCGGCAAGGGTTAATTCGCTCACCCACTGGTCTGAACGGCACAAATATTCAATATTTGTACGTCACCGAACTGTCATTTGAGAATGTCATTTCAGATGCAGGGTTGTGCTCGTTCCCGGTCGCCAAAAATGTCATACATTCGAACTTTCCTGTGTAGGGCCAGTACTACAAAGTAGCAACCTTTTGGTCAAAAGCATGGCAGCAGATACAGACACTACATTTCGGCTTGCTGAAACCAATATGAAAACGGGTGGATGTATGACGAGTATATAAAAGGATAGCAACAACCAAAAACAGCAAAAACAATAGAGATGCTGACTAAAGGTTCATGAAGAGGGTAAGTGGGAATGAAGAGGGTAGTGGGAATAAATCCAGGAAAAAGAACAGGCTAATGGGACCAGGAATGCAACCAAATTGGTGGCTGTAATGTATTGATGTATGCTTACACTATACCTACTTAGCTGGTTATCTAATCACCCGTGTGGGTGCGTCAGTATGATGTCATGACCCACTATATAAGTTTCTGATTCTTGTGTATCCCGGGTATGACCAATGAGCTCTAAGACATTATATTTTTGCTACCAGTTCTCAATCCTCCCTGGCGCAAGTGTGCATCCCGTGTGTTTGATTGATAGTCCAGAGCAGAGACTTCACAGTGGCGAAGAGTAGACCGGATGTCAACTCCAGCAGCAGAAGTGCCAGCAGCAGCAGCCGCCATTGGATTGCACACTGTAGCGGTCACGTTCGACCCTCGGCTCGAGGACTGGCTGGAATACGTCGAGAGACTCTCTCACTACTTTGCATCATGCCGGAGGAGAAGAAAGTGATTCTCCTGAACGCTGTCGGACCAAGCACCTACCGTCTAATCAAGATGCTATCGTTTGAGGACACCATCGACCAAGCGAGCGCCTACTTCAGCCTGAAATGTTTCCAGTTGTCAAGAGGTACACGCGAGGGTACAGAGGGAAGGCGAGTCAATCGCGAGCTACGTGGCGGCCCTATGCAAGATAGCGGAGTACTGTGAGAACTGTGAATACGGAGAAGTACTGGCCGACATGTTGCACGCTTGTCTGGTTTGTGGGATCACATACAGCGCTATCTTCTACAAGACCTAGCCCTGACCTCTGGCGACGACCTGAAAGTAGCGTTGGCAGCCAAAGCCGCCGACAAAGATGCGCAGCACCTCACAGTCCCCACAACAACAACAACAACAACAATAGATAAGGATCTGTTTACTTAGAAACAGGAACTTCCCTCTACCCAAGATGCACCATGATTTGCAGGAACAAATCAGAGGAAGCTAATTATGTTGACTCACAGAACACCCAACCGCAGAACAGCAAGTCGTCGAGAGAGTACGGAATGTTTCAAATGAGCTCGGGGTAAACCAAACCCTTCCACACCACACTCACGGTGAATGGAAGACCACTCGTAATGGAAGTCAACACTGGTGTCTCCGCTTCCTGATCAGCTAGACAACCTTCAAAGCCATCCAGAGTGGGTTGACTGAGCTAGAGTTGTAGGAGACAGCCACCCGACTACAGACATACATGGGAGAGGATAGCAGCGATAAGTCATGAACATACACCCAGAATTCCACAGAGCCAACCGAGTACCATTCGCAATGGGAGAAGGTCGAGAAGGAACTCGACCGACTAGTTTTGCTTGGGGTCATTGAGCCAGTGCAATTCTCAGACTGGGCAGCACCGATTGTTCCGGTTCTGAAGGGTATCAGCCGTCTACCGATATGCAGCAACTACAAGGTGACAGTAAAACAGTGTGCTAAACTCAACAAGTACCGATCCCCAGGATCGAGGAGCTGTTCGCCTCACTAGCTGGGGGCAAAGCCTTCGCAAAGCTAGATCTGTCACATGCATACACATTGGCTACTGAGTCACACGTGTGAACAACACAAGGGCCAGTTCAAGTACAAGTGCCTGCCGTTTGAAGTAGCCTCAGCTCCTTCCATCTTTCAGAGAGTGATGGAGAGCCTACTGCAAGGTATTGGAGTGTGCGTCTAGACATCCCCATCACTGGCCACTCAGAGCAAGAGCATGTGCACAACCTCACTCAAGTTCTGAATTGACTCAAGATAGCAGGAAAGCGGTTGAAAAGAGAGAAGTGTGCCTTCATGCTTTCGTCTGTCTGTTACCTAGGTCACCTGATAAGGGCCAAGGGCCTACACACTGCAGAATCCAAGGTCAAGGCAGTGGTTGATGCGCCAGAACCAAGGAACCTGACAGAACTAAGATCCTTCCTTGGCATGGTCAACTACTACGGCAAAGTCTAGCTTCGTTCCCAGGCCTTCCGCGAGAGAGAGAGAAGGCCTGGTACACACTGTTTGCACATGCGCGAACATTAGGAATGCGTATGTCACAGAAAATTGTGGGCGTGTATAGCAACGTCATAATCCAAGTGTCGTTTTTGTAGTAAACACCGCGTATTAACTGGGGATCATCAGGGTAGATATTTTTAGAGCAAGCTAGCAAATACCATTAATACAACTTTTCGTTTATCTCAGATGATTGATATTTTAAAGAAGAGCTAGAGGCATTGGACTCGTACATGGCAAAGATAGTCTCTTTATTTTTTAGTAGAGTGTAAATTTGTGTCATGCCACAATCAAACTCCTCACATACAGTCTGTACAGATGATACACTACACCTCTTTATAGCATCAACTTTTACCTGTAAACTTAGATGGCGCCGCTTTCATTGAACCGGCCGTTTTCCTGATGTAGCCATTGTTGAAACACGTGTCATATACATGCACACACACTGTTCTAATAAGAGAGCACTAAGTGCAGTGATGGCATCTCAAGTACCTTAAGGTACTAACAGCCTAAGTGTAGCTGAAATATTCTTTCATTCGTGGATATCATGTACACAAAGACGACTGGACTCCTTTTACCGGGGAACACTTACTTTTGCGGAAGGAGCCAGATAATGCGAACGATAAGTCTGCTGTTGCTGTAATAAAAGATGGAGAAATTGTCGGTCACAACATGTCTAATACGGTGTCTCAATTTCTGAGGAGAGACTTCAACAAAGTGACTGGTTGCTACGTTCATAGAGGTGCTGGGTACGGACTTGAAGTTCCCTGTTACTACAGGTTATATGGACCAGAACCTTACATCAGGATACTTCAAGAGTTCCTCTCTTCTCTTCGTGCTCATGGACTAATATAACTATTAAGGTAGAAGTCGTCGTAAAAGTAGTAAAAGTATAGCGTGCGTGTGTGTGATGTTACGTAACATGTAGGCTAAGCCCCCTTTCCGTTATATAGAAGCATTATACTTGTACGTGGGACAGTGCTGTGGTTACGTTATTTTGTAGCTGGGACGTTCGCTATAGGGAGGTTTGTATTGTACGGTAAAGTCAGTTGGTACATAAAAATTTGTAGAGAGATTTTCGCTATTGGGGGAGTTCGTTATCGGAGGTCCCACTGTAGGATAGATGTGCATCTTTTTATGCAGGTATATTCTCGGCTCAAGCATGTGTGAGCAACAATGCAACTTTGAAGACGTTAGTCAACTCTTCACCTTGCCATTGGATGATGCTGTCTTTTTCAAGTTTTTGGGAGACAACTTGGATCATAAGCGTAGAGTTCATGATGAACGCTCTGACAATCAAGGGTCAATGGTTCACATGTACAGTACGCTTGTAGGTCGTAGCCATACTCCTGCCGTCGAGTTGTCACGCAAAGGGCAGGTAGCTCCTCTAGAGTCATTTCCTAGTATCTCTTTCCTTCCTACTGCATCTGATGTTCAAGCTGTGAAACAAAACCTCGTGGTTTTAGGTAGCCATCTCCATATCCATCCCCATTCTCCCCTCTGTAAGTCTGTTCCCAAACATATTCCTCACAAGTCAGAGGTTGTTGTAATCGATGTTTTGATGAAGAATGAAGCAAAGCATAGTAACATGCTCGACATCATGTTCAAGATGCAGGAGTACCTAGGAAAGGATTACCCTTCTGAGTGAAAGGTTGCATCAGGTGGAGACCAATTGACCTGCGAGCGACAATTTTGCACGCAACGACATGGTCCTTGAATAAAGGTCTAATGCCAATTCATTCATCTTCCAGAGCAGACATTACTCTCTGTTGGTCCTCGGCAGCCTTCTCTTCACCCTTACTCACAAGGAAGAGCTGGAGATCTTTGACCAAAGTAAAAAGAGCGAAGACAAGAAAGGGCCATTTGTTGGTCGCTGCATAGCCAAAAGGTACAGCTATCAATCGAGCATACACTCGCTTGGTTCATTCATACTGTTCCCGTTTTGGGAGACTGTCCTACCATTGATGCGGTTGTCCGATCTTTGCTGTGCCCGAATCGTAACTTTACGGCAACGTCATTCCCACGGTAAAGCTCGGATAAGAGCGAATATTTTTATACAACAGTCTATGACCAAGAACTACATATTGGTAAACACAGTAGCCAATCTAGTCTTGCACAGACTTCACAAATGCGTCCGAGAATATATGGCGTCCGATTATCGGTGGCTTACTCTACATAATTACCCGAAGAAACCACTAGGGGGGCTCGCTCCGCTTGCCCAATTACTTAGCCATCTAGATACTATCTCCGGAGGCGGTCGTTCAACAGAGGTCTTTTTCTACGTAGTGTGATCTGCTGGGGTGTGGCATACTGGCTGTTGGGCGTTTAAGAGAGGTGCCCGCTCAATTTGCATTCCTCAGAATACCAGGAGACGAGAACTGGTAGCACTTTGTACCACTAACACAGTTTACTTTTCAGTGGAGAGAAATGGGAAGAGTTTTTCAACTGAAGAAATATTGTTTGCTACAAGATTGAAGATACATTCCTTGTCCGCATTGCTGTCGGTTATTACTAGGACTAGCTTTGCTACTTCGCAAACAGTTCACTTCCTTAGCTTTTTCTAAACTGTGCCACAGAACATCTGGTGGTCACCTTCAGAATCACTGCACTGTCAAATCAGCTGGCACACATTGTAGACATCATCACCTATATTATCTGCTGGGGAAAATCTGGAAAGAAAGTAAAGCACACTGAACAAAGATCGCATGCTGAAAAATTTCGTCACTGCATGGAACTTTTTGACGATACACTATGAGGCAACTCCAACTCCAACCGCCTCTCTTTCGCACTTCTTTGTGCTTCAATTCGAGGCACCCGATCATCACCTTGGCGTGTAACTCTGTCAGCCTTGAGTCCTGTTGACCTGATGACAGCCGAGCCACGGGTTTCAATGCAACAATGAACTCTTTGTTTTTTCTTTTCTTTTCTGTTGGCTTTTCATTGTATTTATATATATATTATGGTGATGGCGCTATTTCTATGTTTTAATTGTATTGTACTTTGTTTCCCGTCTCCTTTGATTAGTTTAAACCCTCGGCGTGCATGCGCAGCGAGGGTTACGGTACTTGGTTTGTGAGCGTGTGTGTGTGCGGTCAAGCACGCAAGGACTGAGGAGTCTGCAGTAGCTGAACACGTCTGGGTCTCGAAACATCAAGTGGACTTCCAAGGAGCCACAGTCCTCGAAGAGGAAGCCAATCTCCACCAATGACTGGTCCCACATCAAGAAACACTCCACTTTTAACCGGGGAGGCAGGCACTCTCTCTTCTGCCTATTCTTGTCTCTTGTAGTTTCCACTGTCACCTTAGGTTTTGTATGTTCTCTCAATATTTTCTTCTACTCATTGTCTCCTTATTTGCTTAGTTTTTCTCATTTTAAAAAATTATTATATATTTTAGCCTTTTTTAAAATGCCTTTTCTCTTTTATCACTATTGCCACTCATCTACATACTTCCTGGTGATAGTGGAATTTCCATCATTCCTTTCTCTCTCATGCATAAAAATGGACCTGCAACCTGTCACTATGTATATCACCACTGATGAGGACTGCTGAATGCAGTTGAAACGTATATAAAATTATTTGACTTGAGTATTGTGAAGAGCTTTATAATGCTTTCGTCTCTCTCTCTGTCTTTATGAATGTGCTCTATTTTAACCCCAGCGCGTATGGTCGAGGGTTACGGTACTTGTTTTGTGTGTCTGTGTGTGCGTGTCTGTTCCAAAACACGCACCTTGAGTAATTTTTCGCACTAAAAATGAAGCAACATATTCTTTGTCGCATGAAGATAAAAGGGTTTGTGGGATTTTGTGATTTTTCCGTTATACGGGTTGAAATCGTCACCCATTTTCTACGTGGAATAATAGGCATGGGATGTGTGCAAATAAAGCGACAAAGGACATGTCTATCTGCAGAGCGCGTCGGCTACCACATGGCTAGTTGTAGGACATGAGTAAGCATACCTCCAACAAAGGTATTTTGGTTTGAAAAACTGCTGGCGGAAAAGTGTGTGAACGCTGTGATTATGTCCTTTCATCCAAGACAAAAGCAGAGTGCATAGCTAAAGATATGATGCGTAAAAAGAGCGTCTGAGACTAATGAGCAAACTTTGCTTAGGCTAGACAACCTGAGAGCAACTGAAACACAGTGGCATTATTTGCTGAGGAAAGAACGTGTCAAACTTTACGCGAGCTACTAGCAGGAGACCACGAGTTACAGATAGCCCAGCCCATCAATTAGCAATAGTGTGCCAAAGTTTGCAGTTTACTGCTTTTCATTTTACCATGTAGGTATATAGTACAAAATTGTTTTAGTTTGGGCATCACTTGTGTAACTGTATTAGAAGTACATGTGTCGCATAGATAGAATGTATATTTATAGTCACATATTTATTTTGAATAATCTATTTTTAACATTTCTATTTCTACCATTTCTACTATTATTTATATTATTTATATTTTTCTTACACGTGTATATGCTGTGCGTTATTTAAAGTAATCGACAGAACTATTAATCTTATTTTAGGAGTTCTATTTTTTCTATCTTTCTGTTTATATGTTATTGTCTGTGTTTTTGTACGCTTGGGTATGTTATTGTCTGTGTTTTGTGTGCTTGGGTGGGGGAGGTTCTTTCTTTTCCTCTGAGCTAGTATGCTATAAACATGTTTTTTTCATGTAGTTGATAAGTTAAACAATGTCATCAGACTAACCTGAATCTAGAATGGCCAGGTGGAAGGCGAAATCCATGAATTTGTTTTAAGTGTGTGCTCAATTTCAGTCCCTCAACAAAGCAAACACCACAAATATGACAGCAATATTGTTTTTGTTCTTGCATGTGAACTTTTCTTGACATGATTTTGCCACGATTTTAGAGTCTTTCCTGCATACTTGCATCCACTCATTGAACATAAAAAAGTTTTTTGACTGTGTGTTTGAAGGTGTTCACTCAAACAATGTAAAGTTTTGAAACTCTTCTGACAAATAGGGCATTGCTGTGGAGTGTCATTATTGTGCCGGAATGTAATATGGTGTTGTAGTCTAGACGGTCCATTGCATGTCAGATCACAGTAAGGACATTTCACAGTGTTAATGTGTCTTCTTACATGCTCTCTAAGAAGCCGTTCATTTTGGTATGCACGAAAACATATCGAACATGAGAATGTTGAGTTATAAACACTCCTTTGGCGCACAAGGTGGTCTTTAAATTTTGCATTGCTTGCAAAAACACTTCCACATCCAGGACAAGCTATAACCTTTTCACCTGTATGACTTCGACAGTGTTCCATCAGCTTATACTTTCCCTTTCCTTCAAACACACACCCTAAAAAAATAGATCACATAGAAAACAAGATGATAAACTTGGCATAATAAGCTTTTTAAAAACAAGGAGACCGGCATTAAAAGTTTAGCCTGAATATGAGAGCAAATTGTGACATGCTGTTTTAATGTTAAAAAATGGTTAAACTTTTTCCTACTGGTCTCCTTGCATTCCTCAGCTGTTTAGCTAGTGGGTACTGAGTGGCAATGCCATATATAGTTCACACAAGTTGGAAAAAGGAGGCGTAGCTGTTATCAATATCACACCCCCTTATATTTTTCCAAGTCCCTTAGGACGAAATGTATATACAACGCTCAAAATCAATCCTTGAAAGGTAAGATAACCACTTTGGCAGGGAAGATGACAATTCTCCTGCTGGCTAGATTGCACATCGAGGAAAATGTGCAGGCAGCATGAAAAATGATTTCGGATAAAAAGAAGCATATAATTGCACAGTTGAACGACGTACGGACGTATATCGAAAAATTACGCCATTCAGACCACTAGGTTAGCTCGCTCCCGCTCACCAACAATTTAGTGGAGGCTCATGCCCTCAATATCTATGGTTCACAGTAGAGAGCCAAAATCCAAGGATAGAGTACTCTTACTCTGTGAAAATGCTGGAAACTCCCACTAAAGCCCTTACACATACAAAAATGTGAGACTACTGTGGTATTGGTCCATGCATTGATGTATGTATTCCTGTAATGCAGTGTATTTGTGTATCATGCACGCAGACTGTGTTCTTACTATATGCCTGTACTTGTGCACATGTGCATTGTGTTGTAAATAAGTGTGTTGTAGGCGGTTTTTATCAGTCTTTGTTTTTCTGTATCCGGCTCCTAATAGGTGAACTACTGTGAGTGTTAGCGGGTTTTTCACACCAGATCCACGTTACATGTTGGCAGCGGTGAGAGTATCATCCGAAAATGTCAACCAGCCGCAGACGCAGCAGCAGCACCTATGTACCGAGTGAGTATGCAACCGACAGCCGTGTCATTTCACGTCTCAATACCAGAGCCTTTCACCTTCAGCCGTCCTGGAGAGTGGGCGAGATGGATTTGCCGCTTCGAGCGATTCCAGATCGCATCACAGGACTGGTGCAGAAAGAGGGAGAGGTGCGAGTGAATACTTCTATTCATGCAATGGATGATCAGGCCGATGACATTCGTTTGTGCTCTCAGACGAAGACTGCAAGAACTATGGGACGGTCAAGGACAAATTCGATAAACACTTCGTCCAGCGTCGCAACGTGATATTCAAACGGGTGCGTTTCAACCGAAGACGACAGGAAGAAGGCGAACCAGTAGTCCTTTATCGTGGCTCTCTACGCACTGGCGGGACACTGGCTCAGCTAGCTGGGGCCAAGGTCTTCACCATGCTGGATGCGAACTTGGGATTCTGGTAGATACCCCTGTCTCCTGAATCTGCACTCATGTCGTCCTTATAACTCCGTTCGGGCGTCACCAGAGCACTTCCAGCGACGAATGTCAGAGGCGCTGAGTGGGCTCTCTGGTACTGTGTGCCTGATGGATGACATCCTAGTCCACAGAATGACACGAGAGCACGACGAGCGACTGCGACTCGTTCTACAGCGTCTGAGTAACCTGGGCATGACACTCAACTCTGAGAAGTGCATGTTTGCCCAGTCGTCAGTTGAGTTCTTTCGACATGTGATTTACAGCCAGGGAATCACACCAGACCCTAACAAGGTGTCTGCCATCGTTTGATTTGCGACTCTAGCAAATGTCAGTGACATCCGTCGTTTCCTCGGCATGGTCAACCAGCTAAGTAAGTTCCCTCCGAATCTCGCGGAAATCACTCAGCCGATGAGGTAAAAGAGAACGCGTGGTTGTGTGGAGACCAGCAACACAGATCGTTCAACAAAGTAAAAGAAGTCCTCACTGCAAGTCCTGTTCTTGCACTCTTTGACCCAAACCTGGAGACTGTGCTTTCAGATGCTGCATTGTTGCACGGTCTTGGAGCGGTCTTACTACACAGACAGACTTCGAGAGGATTGCAACCCGTGGCCTACATCTCCAGGGCCATTACACCAACCACGAAGAGATACGCTCAGATCAAAAGCGGCATTAGCTTTCACATGGGCATGTGAACGACTTTCAGATTATCTGGTTGGGTTGCAGTTTCATATCCAGACCGACCATAAGCCGTTGATACCACTTCAGCTCCAAAAACCTGGAGGAGCTACCACTTCGAGTGCAGAGGTTCAGGATGCGTTTCAGGTACACTATTAGTCATGTTCCAGGGAAAGACCTGACGATTGCAGACACACTCTCCAGAGCTCCAGTAGCCACTCCATCGGCCGACGACAAAGTTCTCCAATGAGAAACCACTTCGTATGTAGACTTTGTGATCAGACAACTACCAGCATCAGAGTAACGACTGGCAGAGATACGTGAGTCCCAGAAGTCTGACTGTGCATGCCAGCACATGGTAAAATTCTGTCGATCAGGCTGGCTCTGTTAGATGAAGTCAAACCACACTACACAGTCTCAGCAGAGCTGACAGTACAACAGGAAGGTCCTTTGCTCAGAGGCAGCCAGATGGTCATCCCTCCGCCGCTAAGGAGAGCACTCCTCGACAAAATTCACAGCGGACAATCTGGTGACTGGGGCTTCCAACAACAGCGACAACAACCACTCACTCCTACCCCTCTACCTGCCTTACCCAGGCAGAAAGTGGGCAGTGATCTCTTTGTCTGTCTTTCTATCTCCTCGTTGTCGACTATTTTTCCAGATTCATCGAGATTGCACGCCCCAACCAACCAACTACAGCAGAGGTGGTGATCCACCTAAAGATTACATTCGCACGACATGGCATTCCTGAGACACTCCTCTCCGACAATGGGCCACAGTACTCCCCAAGAGAGTTCGCTGAGTTTGCAGTGGAGTACAACTTCTGCCACATCACGACGAGCATATCACCCTCAGGGGAACAGAGAGGCAGAGAGAGCCGTCGCCACAATAAATAATCTACTGAAAGAGGGTGACTATCCTTACAAAGCTCTCTTGGCTTATCGTACGACCCCACTGCAGCGTGGGTACAGCCCCTCACAACTCCTGATGGGACATGTTCTCAGGACAACAGTTCCGACGACTAGAGCTCAGCAGAAGCCACATATTCCTGACCTCACCTCTGTGAAAATCAAAGACCAGAGCATCAAGAAGAGACAGAAGAAAAACTTCGACTCTCACCACAGAGGAAGAGAACTCCCACCAATGGAGCCTGGCGATCACGTCTGGATGCCAGGGAGAGAGAGAGTGAAGCAGAGGTCGAGGGAGAAGTGGCACCCCAATCATACCAAGTAGTGTCTGGGGAAGGAACATTCCGCAGAAACAGACGTGATCTGATAAGTTTCCCTAACTCAGACACAGCTTATTGCTCTGAGCAGAGTTGTCGAGACGGAACCGATGATACGGTGGAATCTAATGAACAGTCCAACGAACGACCTAATACATCCGATGATTCGACCGAATCTACCACACCTTGATCGCTTCAAAAGAGTAGCCATAACTCCCGACCACCCGAATGGGTAGACCCCAGTTTGTCACACTGAACTGCTGAGAGAGACTCAGAAGGACACGTTGGTGTATGTTGTTTACTCATGTATTGCTGTAATGCTGTGTATTTGTGTATCATGCATGCAGACTATATACTAATTGCTGTATGCTTGTACTTGTGCGCATGTGAAGTGTGTTGTATAAAAGTAAGCGGTTTTTATCAGTCTTTGCTTCTGTCTGTATCCGGCTCCTAACGGGTGAACTACTGTGCGTGCTAGCGGGTTATTTATGCCAGACACACGTTACTACAACTACCTCTTGAAAACAGGTTTCAGAAAAGTGCTCTCCGGGTGTACTTGTATTGTTTGCTTGCCTTTGCCTTGAGACTTGTTGATGACACATATGTATCACTAGTACTTAATATATAGGGATGGGCATGGTACCTAGCATCATAGATGTATGGGGCTATGATAGGGAGTTTTGTTCATCTTCTCCTTCTCCTTCTCCTTCTTCTTCTTCTCAAGATTGAACTCGCGTAACCAAAAAAGAAATATATTATAGTAATGGCACTTCTTCTTCACTCCTCAAACTTGCTAACTGTAGCACGCATGGAGGTGAAACTTGGTGCGCATGTGTATTACATCGTTTTGACGACCACAACAACAAATAGCCTCGGGCACTTTTCTTTATAATTACTTCTTGACTCCTCAAACTCGCTAACGGCAACATGCATGGAGATGAAACTTGGTATGCATGCGTGTAACATCATTTCCACGACAACCACTTTGTTTGAACAACAACAAAAGCCTCAGGAAATATTCTTAAAAATTACTTCTTCACTTCTCAAACTCGCTAAAGGTAGCACGCATGGAGATTAAACTTGGTACACATGCGTATTACATCATTTGCATGACAACTATGACGACTACATATTGTTCAAATAGCTTCAGGCACTTCTCTTCAAACTTGCTAACGGCAGCACACATGGAGATGAAACTTGGTACGCATGCGTATTACATCATTTCCATGATGACAAGAGGCCATTTTCTCTATTATTATTATTTTTTTATAGGGGGCTTGCCCCTTTCACACAGATATACGTAATAGTATATAAAAATGAGTGGAGACAAGTAAATCATAAATCCTGCGAATTTAAAAAAAGAGGCATATAGGGATGGTATAAAAAGAAAGGGACAATAGCTCAATATTGCCCATGCATGTCCCCAAGTAGAGTAGAAGTGAGTCAACAGTTAATGAAAAGCACTTGAAAGTGCATAACCCTCGCCACTTTATTCTTTATTTCAGCAGCCAATGGCTACTAGCTACACTACGTCAGTTTTTGCCACATGCGCATTCAATACTAGTTACTACTACAGCAAAGTGAAAAGCACTGGTCTTGACAACCCTCACCACTATTCAGCTACATACTATATAGCTACGCTACCTCAGTGACTCCTTCACTGAACAGATTCACTGGGGCGTGTGCTGCTCTCACTTCACCGGAAATCTCGATCCTACTCAACTGTATATACCATCAATACAGCCAGACCAGCAAATCTTCTCCACACATGTAGCATTATACAACGATGGTTCTTGATCTCTATTTGACGCACACCCACTTCGGCAGCCGTCGGTTTCACCAGCTTCCCCGGGCTTCTCCGCTCCACAATCTTATTTTACCATGCATTCCTCCTAGTTGAAAATATGTCCACGTTTCACGCTCAGAGTTACCGCGGTTACCGAGAAAAACGGTGGACGGACGGACGGACGGACACACGGACAGACAGACAGACCAACTGCAATAACCCTCGCTGCGCATGCACGCAGGCGAGGGTTAATGATGCATACACCTTGGACGATAGGGATGGGATACATGAAGCATGCTTAATGAACAGATTTGAGCATGCTGACACCCCAGACAATCCTTATACTGTTGCCTAGGTGAAGTATTAAACATTCAACATTACACAATAGTCAGGACTTACAGCTTGAAAATACGAAAAAGTCATGCTACTGAATAACTAAGAGTAAAAATGGAGTGGCACACACTAGGCAACGATAAAGGGATTGTGTGATAGGGGTTGGGGTGCCAGCATGCTCAAATAATGTTCATTAACCATGCTTCAGGTATCCCATCCCTATCTTGTCTCCCTTTCTTTTATACCATCCCTATATGTCTCTTTTTTTAATTTGCAGGATTTTAAATTTACTTGTAGCACTATGCCTTTCTTAGTTGCCTGGTAGCTTGTAGTGCTGGAACAGACAGACAAGATAGACAGACAAGCAGACAGACACACAGGCAGGCATATGGACAGACACACAGACAAACCAAGCGTACCCTTGTGCGAAAGCGGGCCAAGGGTTAAAGAGGAACTAATTATGTATAGCTTCAGACTGGCACACCAGGTACTAATCTGCAAGCCTCACAAACCTAGCTCTAGGAAGGGACCATTTACTTGACGATAACCGCAGAAGTGGGGGGAAACCGATCAGAAATTGAACCTCACCTGTCACTTTACCATGACTATCGCAATAACTGGCGACATTGTCGGTTTCCTAGCAATGGGTGTGGTTGGCCAGCTGCATGAAAGCTTTTACAGTTAACATGAAAAACTCCTGTGTCACAACACACCCAGTTTAATCACGTGGCTTCACGTTACGTCCGAGAGAGTGTCTCTATGGCTATATGAAATTCCATATCATTGTTTATAGGCATTGCAGGACTTGATACTTGACCATCATTGTATCTTCTGATGGTCCACAGTGAGCAAAACGATTAAAATCCAGTCGAGGTACAAGCTAGCCAGGGCCATAGGTTTTGAACGCAATATATTTGCATATAATCTGTCCTTTGTTATGTTATGCAAGGTGCCAGAAAACGTGCCACAAACCACGAACCGTTAGCCATGCTGCGCATGTGTGGGGGGGGGGGGTAAGTGCATGTTGGTGGTGGGTTTTTCTCTATCTATCTATCTATCTATGGCTGGTATGCTATGAACTATAATTTCATGCTACAGATACGCAAGCTCGCAGGTTTTTTCATTCACAGAAAAGACCCTCTCTCTTACACACTAACCTTTCCACTTGCATTGACTGCATCCTGTGTCATTACCCATCACATGATCCCGCGTATGTAGAAAGAAATCACCAACACCATCGAATTCAGCCATGCACTGCCCATCATTCCACTGGCATTTCAAAGGAGTTGATGTCGGTGGAACCAAATTCTTGTATTGCTCATCAATCCGACACGCAGGTAGTTCATATTTGGCCTGAAACTCCTCTCCGAGAATTTTCAAAAAAGCGTGGAAAGGGTGGAATAAAATATGCCGAAGAATCAGTTGTTGGTCTGTAGATGCAAAGTCACATCCATTCCAAGCGCAAAACGCCGGAGTCACAGGACCTGAAAGGTGTATCCTTACGTGAGAGGAGAAGGTAGAAACGTCACTGAACTGAACGCCACAAACCTCCCCATCATGATCTTTCCACTCGCACGAAACTGGGACGAGAATCCGTTCATACTTGCTGCTACATTTCAGCGATGCCTTTTCCATTGGCAAAGAGGACGACTTGTGTGTGACCCGCTGCGAGCACAATGACCTCATTTCAGGGGTTCAAGGGTCATTGTATTAGCGACTGTGCGAGGAGCTAGGGATACTATGCAACGTGTTCCGAGCAGTTTCCGTTCTACGTGCATTCCGCCGGCACCACCAAGAAACCCTGTAAGTGTGTAGCAGTTTCTGTGAAAGTGTTTACTGAACGTCAGACCTGAGACTGCTCCAGAGAGAATCGGGACGACTCCGGCCTCCCACGCGCTGTTCGCTACGCGCACGTTGCGCGCCGCAGACGCTACTTGGCAACCGTCCCACATTCCGCGGGACTGTCCCGCAAAAATCAGTGGCGTCCCGCTGTCCCGCGTCCGACCAACCTTCCGCGTCACTGCATGCGCAGGGAGAAAAGTGTGGGAAATATTCCTGCAAAATCCCCGTATTTTTGGAAGATTCCTTATATTATTCTTCCTGCACATGAGCAAGTTGTGCCGGAATTTTGCTACATTTTGCTGGAAATTCCTGCACATTCCATGTCTTACCATGCACATAGGTCTCAAGTTTGTGACATGCAAATACAGCCAGACCCGATTTCCGCGACAGCATGCGCAGTAGAAAAGTGGGCGGGAAAAGCGCGAATACGCACGCCAGCTCACACGCAATGACACTGCACCGTGCAAACTGTGCGCTAAAGAGTCCAGAACGGCATTGGCTTCGCCTAAAACTGCCAGTAATCTGGTGATGCGAGTTTACAGTACTTCTTGTGGGTCAGCGTGTTTCTATGCACAAATGCGGGTCACTTGAGACCTATGGATGCAGTAGTAGAATGGATGATAGTTACATCTTCAAACTGACATTTCTTGCCCGTGTAAATCTTCCTCCACACAAGCCCTATGTTGTCGCAGAAGTGTATAAGTGTGCTCCTTCCTTGTATGTGACTCATTTCCTAAGCCCATGAGACAGATAATGCACTGGTGTTGCCCTCTCTGCCTCGGTGTTGAGTTGTGCTAAAACTTCCATGTTCGCTCAACTAACCAGTTTTGCAATGCTGCCTTTGTTGTATAATGCGCAGCTAGACTGTATCTCTAAGTACATGATACGTGAAAACCAAGTGATACGTACATGTCTCAACAACTTGTTAATGAGGTAGAAAGGCAAGGCAAGGCAAACAATGTAACTCTGTGAGTCTAAAAGTAGTTTGATGGCTTTTCTCGCGTCTATATATAACCACTGTGAAAATAACTATGAATATTTTTTGCTCCCATATACCTCAAGACTGCTGCAGAGATTGTTGGCTGGAGCTCTCAGAGCGCCCCAGATTGGCTCCATGATCTGTAGGATTTTAGTGTCGCTGTATCCGTGGATTTAGCCTGCCAAGTAACTGTTCCCTATTAGACTTGACGCTCGTGGAATGAACGAGCGTAACTCTCCCCAGACCACTTCCTAACTCGGCAAACGTAGCTCTAAATATCTTCCCAGTCTGCAATACCCTTACATTAAATTCATGGTGAAATGAAAACATTGGTGAATATAAGAATGGCAAGGAGACAACGAAGACAGTGATTTTTGTGCATGTATGTATGCAGTGATACATTGGATGATTGATGGCTGTGGATAGTGACTGCCCATGCAAACTGAAAGGGTTAGACGGAGAGGAGAGATGGTGTCGGGGAGGTGAGGTCTTAACCATGACAGTGGGTAGGTCAGGTTTGTGTCAGCACAGTTGCTCTTTTGGTGACACCGAAATTGATTCACTGGGGGTGACTTGCAGATAGATGACTGCCTCTAGTCATCAGCTGGGGCTTTGCTGCACTTCCTCAAGTGTGTACAGCCTTGCTTTTGGATGCTGCATCACCTCAGCTTCAACTAATAATTGAGATGGGGTATATAATAGTGAGTAGATTTTTTTGACGCTTCTCTGGTTGCATCTTAGCAGGGAGTAGAGAGCATGGCCATCCATGTTTAATGTGGCCACACAACATTTAGCTGCAAGTCGTGCCATGATTAATGTTTGCTAGAAACAACTATTCCCAGTCATTAGGTACTGTGATCCTGCTGAACCTTACTTTCCTGGTAGGTTGTTACTCGGGTTCATGGTGTACTGAATGTGTTTGTTAACCATCGGTGCGCATGCGATGCGAGGGTCATAGTACTTGGGTTTGTCATTCCTTCCATCTGTCCACCGGTCTGTCTGTCTGTCTGTTAACACGTTTTATGCCACCACACGCAACAGACCGGCCATATTGTGACACCAACGAGTTCAGCGCTACACTGGCTTCATTTTCAAAATGGCGATTTTCTCTATAAGTGTTGCGTTTGAGAGTTCTGGCGTGAAAACCAAGTCAACAAGCCAATATGCTAATTAACTACTCTGCTCGTTGAGGTGTGCCGCTGACCCTTTCCCGCCCGCAACCCAACCTACTCCCCCTTTTATGAGGCATGCCTGGATTATCCATCACTGGAGTCTGTATGAATGACGCAACTCCAGGAACATAGAGGGTGTATGACGGCGTTGCAATATTGGTATGTTGGGTCGGCATTGCTGTACGAATAGGAGGGGACGCTCCCCTCCTTACTCCCAGCGCCCGGTTTGGGAGTTGCCCTTTCTTGGTGCCCGCTACACCACCCCTTAGTTTTGTGGTAGGCGAGGCGTGGTAGTTGCACTGCGCCATTCTCTGCCCATGCTAATTAACCTCATTTGACCCGTGGGTTAAATTTTGGTGTAACTTGACTCCGCACTGCCGGTACATATCTCTATATAGGGGTAGGGAGGCTGTTGCCCTCTGCACTGCCGGGGAGGGAGTATTTTGTAGAGACACCAACACTGCCCTCTGTCTACTTGGCCACGTGGTGAGCCTACTGCCCGCGCATGTGCCACCGTCGCCCTTCACGCCCACCCTCCAAGGTCTCACTCCCTCTCACTTGTTTTAAAACCCTGTTAAACCCTATTTAGCACAGGCTTACCTCGACCTGATCCGCTCACAACTAAGGGCGTGTATCGACTCACGCAAGTTATCTACTACTGTCGCTAGCCCCTGTCATACTCTTCGCAAACTACCAGCGGGAGACAAGTAAACGCCTTATAGCCCCCCACCCATCAATTAGTTGTACCGCGCATGCACCGTTTGCGGAAAGTTGCACTTTAGTGCTTTTCATTTAGCTTAGTGGCATCTACTTTTCTGTTTCTCAGAATGGCCAATCTTCCTTCCCCAAGTAACCTGGGCGTGGTGTCTTTAAAGACGTAAAACAAAGTGTGTCAAACTATGCCATCCGAAGACATTAGAGCACATTAGCAGGACCACACCGTGAGGTCTAATAAACCTGTCGACTGACGGAGCCAGTTTCTCTCTCTAACACAGGCAGCGAATAGCAAGCTGTACTAGATACACATCCCTCGAGTAACTGCACCCCTCAACAGTGGTTTGAATAGGCTAATGCCAACTTCTTGTTTGATACTATTGAACACCGTTGTTTCAGCTTTATTATTTACGCACCAGTAGCTCTGAAGAAGTTGGTATCAGTTACAGGCTACCTACATAGTAGCCTCTAGTGCCTGCAGCTACAGAAAAGCAGACTGAAACACACACAGTCCAAGTACTTTTTTTGATAAAGTGTATGTCGTGGGTGTCATGAGCTTTGCACTTGCTTTGCTTTGAGACCTCACTTATGATCCATGCTGGAAGAGAGCATTTGCAAGATAATAACTGATAATCTTAGACTTTACACCATTGCAATCTTTCGATTAAAAACTGATTATTCATTTTCTGAATCGATTTTATGCTTTCGTAGGTAGAGAGCACCAATGACAGCAGTACAATTAGCAAGCTTTCTGCTTGCGATGCAGGATATTTTGCCGACAGATATTTGAAGTACTTTGTTGAAAGAACCTCCCGAAGAGCACCACTCATTAACTGGTATTCTTTAATGTACATAAGTAACTTTCGCTTACCATTTACAGATTGTGTGATTCTGTATATCACTCTTGGCATTCAGTAGACCACCTCATGACAATAGGTCTCCTTTGACCCGTGGGTTAAATTTAGGTTTTTGTTGCTTTATTGTTCTTTGGATGTAAGACCACGTGGGGAGAATATGCTGTAGCTTTTATAGTTACGATGTAAACTGGCACACTTTTCTGCCATTGAGAGCTGCATTTACATGTTAAATGAAAAGTACTAACCCTCGGCGCAATGTGCGTGCATGGTACCGCTAATTGATGGGCTAGGCAATGAGTATGCTTTACTCGTGGTCTCCACGCATAGTAGCTCGCGAAGAGTCCATTGGGGTTTCACGCAAACATTTAGATTTTCGCTTTTTACTCATGTACGCTTGTGGCAACGCGATACATGAAGGTATTGGACCATGTGATGCCAAGAGAAAAAAGATGCGGAGCTCTGGACAGCTGTTTCGGGTTTGTTGGCCCTCATCAGCAGAGAATACCGCAACTTCTCTCTCTGGCATCATGAGTTTATAAAGGCTACCAGGAGCGCAGCACTTGTGGTTCTGAACTAATCCCCACAAGGCTTTGCCACTGGTATGTGCTGCTGACCATGCCCAGACATTCGTGGTTTGGAGCCTAGGCCCCTCCCCACTCCTGCTGGTCAAGGCCAGCACCGAGCCAAAACCTGAACTCGCAATCTGACATGCGCAAATAGCGTGTGTGCCAAGGTTTTTTTTCCAAGGAGCCATGCACCTTGGTTCCAAAATCACACTTGCACACATACTAACAGCTACCTTCTGCATGTCAATAGTCCTACTGCACATCAAACGTTTACAAGAGCTTCTTGTGTACTTGCAATTTTCGCGTACCGAGAAAAACCTTTCTTCCAACAAAACAACTCCTAGCTGCCTGGGGAAGACCCTCCCTCTACCAAACGCTGCAGAGATCATGCAGCCACAATTTCATCCTGGACCTCGAGAGGCGGGCATCTGCATGGCCGCGCACAACGACGATGAGTACCATCTTGAAGAACCACACCAGTACTGCAGGATCTGTACCAACTTGCTCTGGAAGTGCAAAAAGAAAGGCACTGTGTTCCAGAGCAGTGCAAAGAAGGAGCTGCTAATGCAGATTGGTGTAGAGAACAACCAGGATGATAAACTAATTCACCCACAGCAGATATGCAATGCCTGCAACACCAAACTCTCACACAGGATCTTTTTCCGTGTTTCAATGTACTGCACACACAGGCTGAAACTGTACAGTATGTGAACATTATAAATATCAGAGTGAGGCCACCAACACTCATCGAGTCCATCCAGTCCTCTATACATCCCTCCTTTCTCCCTCGACTGCTTTTCCCTCCACCACACAGTGTCCTCTGACAGATCTGCAATGCGCGTGCGTGAATGGCAACAATGCCCCACCCATCTCTGCAGGAGTGGTTGTTTGCAAGGTGGTTGGGTCTCTGCTACTGCACAGTGCCTCATGTAGGTGCATTGCTTAACTGCAGAAGATGAAAGAGCATCTCAGTTTGAAATGTTCTCAAGGTTCTCAACCCTCCCCGTCAAAACTCACCGTCAAATAAAACATGGTACGTCCCTCTGATGCTCCTGAGAGAAAGTATCTACAGCTCTGGTCAGGAAAGACCAAGAGACGGAAGAGTAATCAATTGGCAGACATTCAGTGGAGCGGAGGGAACTGCCCAACTCAAGGAAGAGCTGGACAAGGAAGGGAAGGGAAACTGCTGATGAGGAGTTCTCAAGGGAAATTTCCGCCGAAGAAGCTTTGTCCCTCGAGGCCATGTGAGGCTTTGCAGGGAACAAAATTAGAAGAATGCGAAGGTATGCAATTGTATCATCAATGAGCCTTCCCATTCCCTGCTATAGTAGAATGGGAAAAAATTACCCGAACACAATGGGAAGGAAGGGGGTTAATTACATGGGACAGGTGGGGGTTTATTCTACAGTAATATATACAGATTGTTCCGATGACATGGATCCGAGTGAGGAGAGAATAAGGCAGAGCTCAAAACTGGCTCCCTTCTCCTTTTCAATGCAGCATGGGGGAGAAAACTTGAGTCTAGCGCCACATATCTTCACGGTCGCCCTGGTAAAACCAACTCATCAACAACAGCACTGAGAGTCTCATGAGGCACGACAATCTCATTCCTCGAGATGAAATTTGGGGGGAGATAAGGGTGGGAAGAGTTTCATGATGTCACTGCAGCTGGTGAACACCACACATCCTAACTCCATCCACATTTCCTTTCTGTTCTCGGTGTTTAGGGCCAGAAACACGACAAGCAACCTCTTAGTAGCTCCCGAGCGGTACAGAACTTAAGTTGAAACTCTCCAATCTGTAACCTATAGGTATATAAGAATTGATAGGTTTAGAGTTGCCAAACTACATGAAATACAGAGAGAAAAAGAGTTTACTGTTGAGCGACTACACTTACGAAGTCTTACGTTACGGGATATCTGGTGCAAGTTGTAAGTTTCTCTGACAGTTAACCACAAAAATGTTATACCTCAACTTCAATACAGGCCATAACTGTTGATTGTACCGCGAGATTTCTACACACAACATGAAAATCCCCCTGAGAGAGAGAGGCAGCTACCCCAGTCGTACTCTTCACTCGCTGCAGCGGGACTATCTCGAGTTCTGCAGTAAGGGAGGCAGACACCTGAAGAATGCCAAGCACCACAACAATGTCATCATCCCCTACAACCTGTCATCAAGCTAAAAAAACTAAGTTCCCTTACTACTGTGGCAAACATTTTTAAAGGCTCAGTTTTCTGTTATAATGTGTGTTGCCATGCTGTTATCCTTAGCTATAGATCCTATCAATTATCCCAGGTACTTGAGAGAGTATACTCTGTTTTATTGAGATGTGGTTGCTATGGCACACTGTAGCAATACAGTGTCTATTTTTGAATAAACAGTGATATAGCCTGCACAATTTACTTTGTTAGGCCTATTTTTAAGCTGAAACTGAACCTTCATGTTAATTTTTTTCAGTTGAAAACTGCTAAGATTTAAGTTTTGTTAAACAGAGCATCCCTTGGGTAATTTACAGTTCTGGTCTGTGGCCCGGTTCAGGGAAACGCCGAATATGGTCTATATGTGTGCACCTTGCACTTAGAATATCTGCTGTATCTCAGCTACACTATGGTCAATACTAATACTATGCGTGCTTGTGTACGTGTGTAGATTCCATCAACCTATGCTTATGTCCGACACTCGCTAATAATTATGTTGGACATAGTGTGGGGGTGTTACAGTGGCCACAAGGAGTGAACATTTGTGTATGTGCTCACCGTTACATGCACGTAATACCCGAGTTGTGGTGTGAAGTTGGCTGGCTCTGTTCCTACAATTGACATTGAACTTCACGTAAGCTCCACGCGCCTATAAACTCATGCTTGCATGCTCGTAGCGCTATCCTTACTAGGGCATTTGCTACTATGTAGTTTTGGTAGGCTGATCATGACGTGTGTCTGCATAAAGAGCAGTACATCTGGGTGCAACTAATTAATATCTAAAACCCAATTCTTATACAATACAGGAGTATAGTTGGCTTACGTTTCACTATGCTTGTGCTCATTAAGTTTACTTATGTGTGATATGCCCTATGTTTTTGTTCAGGGGATACTATGTTCGGTGGAAAGCAGTTGAAAATGTGAAGGAAGTGTGCAGGCAATGGCTTTCAAAGGGCGATGGACAGGTACGTATGTGTATTGTATAGAATATCAGTTTTTTAAGTAAATACGACTTAATGGGGATGATAAGAGTGTGACTGCTCGTCACCCTCATTAACCATTTTGCAGTGAGGTGTACAGTACTTGGCTTGTAATTGTGTCATAATTCTGTCTTTGTTACCACATTTTATGGCACCACACGCAGCATAATGTCCGAAAACTAATTGTAGTGGTTCATAGCTACACTGGCTTGATACGATTTTTGTAAAAACGAACCACCAGCGCACAATGACATCCACAAGACAAGTGCCCCGCAATAGATGCAGACTGCCATCACTACGGACACAAAGGACACTACAGCACGTAATGCCACACGCGAGGCCTCTCTTCCATCCAAGACGAAAACAAAGATGAATCAGGATTTCTTGAGACTGTTACAACCAGCAGAAAGAACGCATGAATCGCCCACATCTCAATCAACTGAACAAGACTACATTTTCAAGCTGGACGCTGGTGCTGAAGTCACAGCTGTTTCCAAGGAAGCGTGGGAGATCCCAGGGAAGCCGGTACTCGTGCAACAGTTTAGTGAGGTGGTCCAATTATTTCAGGGGGTCCAAATGTGTCTGTGATATAAAGCCAATATGCTAATAAGCACAGACTTACCTCAACCGGATCCGCTTGCTCTGTGTATCTTGAAGGCCACAACGAATGGCGTGTATTGACTCCCGCATGCTATCTACTACTGTAGCTAGCCCGTGTCAAACTCTCCGCAAGCTACTAGCATGGAGACCATGAGTAAGTAGCCCAGCCTATCAATTAGCAGTACCGCACATGCGCAGTTTGGCGAAGGTTTGCACTTTAGTGCTTTTCATTCTATCCTGCATTTGACACTTGGTGCAGTCTGCAGTGAATTGCATGGTTCCGCTGTTGAAGTTGCTTGCAACAGCAGTTGTGTCAGTCTTAAGGGCAGACAAATTTTCTGGGAGAAGGGTACATTACGAGCACCATATCCTATTGTCCTTTAACACACAGTTTTCTTCTATATTGGCTTACAGTTTGTTCTTCACAGTGTGCCAGAGCAGCATGACTTAATGGTAAACCAATTTGTGGACACCCTATATACAGAAAGTGGCTTCTACTATGCTGCTGTGTATTATGAGTATACCAAATACATCTTAATGAACAACTAGCACTGTTTTAACGCTCAAGTCACTTTTATCTACGTCCCTGCAAAAGCATCCCCTCAGATCGTACTCACATGGAACATGGAAGACAGAGAGCCATCGACCCTCACCATGCTCTTTGGAGATACATACCAGCTTTGCAGCAACCTCCTTCTGATTAAGATGAGGTATACCTTTCACTGAGAAATGATACTGCAGCCGTGTTAGTACGAGTGACTCAAAAACTTTGGCAAGCACTGATGTAAGCATGACTCCTCGGCAACTGTGTGTATCGAGAGGATCCTTACCTCATCCTTTATACAACAGTGTTTAATAGATTCAAATTTTGAGGGAGTCAGGTACATGTTCCAGTTCCGTGAAATTGCAGAATCCAGTCTCAAAGAATTGGACCCCCATATTTTAGGTGTTCTGCCTGCACCCCGTCGTCTCTGGCGGCCTTACCAAGTTTCAACTTCTTCAAGACACCATCGACTTCCTCATTTGTTGCATAAATGAGGGATGTGTCTGCACATGTGAAAGTCTCATGGATGGTGTATTGGACACCGTTGAAAACAGGACATATCTTCCTTCAGCCTTAGTGCAGACCTTGCAACGCTTGTCAGTGCATCGCACCACGCAGGAGTCTAGCCTGGTTATGGGAATAGGGGGTACCTGACTTGTTCGGGGTGGTGGGATCCAGGGAGGGATGACTTCACCAGGGAGTCTGCCAGTGTGGGGTTCCTCCGGTAGCAAATCTGGGGAGGGTTAGGAAGGAGAGTAGAGAGAGATGGGTCATTCTGCACAAGGGACCAGTGTTTGTAGTGAGGTGAGTATGTAGTTACAAGTCTAGGTATGTTAGGTAGGGGTGTGTGGCTAGGGCTAGGGCTTAGGCTGGGTATGTATGCCTCTCTAAGGTCATGTGTGATGCTGTCTAGGATCCTATCAACAAAGTCTCTAGGGTAGTTCCTAAGGAGTAAGTGTTCTCTAAATGTATGCAGGGTGGAGTAGTATGTGCGTGCGTCTGTATTGGAACGTAAGAACCTGATAGCTTCTCCTTTCACGAGTCCTTCGAAGACGCCCCTGGGGTGGGAGGAGGAAAAATGCAGGCATTGAAAGGTGTTTTTTAAAAGTGTATGCTCATGTCTAGGTGGTTGGTTGCGTTTAACCTCTCTCCCTTGAAGAGGTTTAGGTGTCTAGCAAATTGAAGGAGTCGTGCATGAATTTATTGATCTCTTGTTCTGAGGAGCACATGACCGAAGAGTTCTCTGTGATGGCATAACTAATTGCCCGAAAATGATCTTCCTATGCTGCCAGAATGGTTTTTTCACCCTTGCTGCGCATGCATGCCGAGGGTTAATTACATGGTAAGGAACCTACAACTTCTACAATCATGTTTACACGTTTTCAACATGATAAACAAAATGACGTCAGAGAGGCGTCAAGAATGTGTTCGCCGTTTGTGCTTGGTCCGTTTGCACGTGCTGCTGAGGCCCATATATCCCTTTCGGTCACAAAATGTTGTAAATTTACGCACTTCTAGAAACGTCAAGCAAACTCGCACAATTGTGAACTTTGACCCGGTAAGCGGGCGGCATGGCGGCATTATCTCATAAAAACCACCCATGCATCCTCAGAAGTGGTCCGTCGGCACTTGGATGTACAGTAAAAAAAAGCAACAATGTCCGCATTGAGTTAGACATGTCATAAAATGTCTCAGCAGGTTGAAAGGCAGGCACAGAGGCTGTGCGTAGGTCTGTAAAACGGCAAAAATAAAGATCGCTACAGCACGCGTGTGCGGGATGAAAGGGGTGTGTCGATTTGGACAGAATGACGCATGCGTGCAGCAGAGTTGCTGAAAAACGCCGATTAGGAGCATAAGCCAAATTCATGACTGAAAGAGATATAATAGTCTCGTGCTCCACGTTAGACACAACCTACGTAAGTACATAAAATTCAGAAACCCTCTGGCGATTTTGTGCCCTCGCTGCGCTCGGGACATCATAGCTCTGCCCTCGGGTTACGTAGGTCCCTCGCGTCATCAAGTGTCTAACCTATAATAATGAAAATACTGCTCCAACAACCTACAATATAGCTAGTGCTTCTAATTTGCAGTTTGTATGTGTTTTGTTGTGGCAGTCTATGGTATATACGTACCAGTGCCATGCCTTAAATTTTGAGTAACATTTTGCAGGTACAGCTCATACTCTTTGGTTCTGGGTATGATACAAGTGTCTTTCGGCTAAACTCAGAGGAGATTTTTTCAAACTGGAAAGTGTTTGAGGTATGTGTAACAAGAGTTTTACACTATTCTTTATGTGAATGATACCAGCCAGTTATTGACTCACTGTGTTTTATTATTGTTACTGCTGCATACATGTAAGCATAGATAACGGAAAGAAAAGGGATTGGCAACGGAAGTTGAGGTCATTTCTATCCGCGTTTCGGCTTACGTAATGCTATAATGGCGTCTGGGATTTTGCGTGCGCCCGTCTCCAATGTTGTGGACAAAACTCCAGCTCTGTCAAAGCGAAGCACTGAACTACAACGATGGGGAAGGGAGATATTTGAAAAATCTACGCTAGGGGAATCTGAGCAGACCGCATTTGACCAGTTTGGTGAACAGTTACTTCGCTATGTGTGAGAGAGAATCCATTTGGTCACGGAAGGCCTAACGCTCAACAGTTCTAAATGGTTTAACATCTGGTCAGACTTTCACCAGATATGCCTTGACAATTCAGGACCCTTCCACTCTGCATGGAACGAGTTGCAAAAAGTACTATGCATCAGAGAAGCTACTATACTGGAGCAGTCACTGTACAGTGAGCTTTACACAATGCTTGTAGCTGAATACTTCGGTACACAGTCTCCTTCCCTACTTGGAGCTAATGTTTCTACACCCATACAATTCACTACCGATGAACTATGTACCTGTGGCTATGTACCACGAAATTTGCTGAATAAATACGAGAATAAATCTGGCACTGTCTGTATAATGTTTGGGGGATATGGCTGTAAAAGGGGGAAATAATTTTGAAAAAACACTAACTATCTTTGTTGAAATAGAAAAATGTGTGCGTATAATGTTGCCACAACATGTTATACGTGGCGACTCTGATAAAATAAGAGTGTTCTTGATGTGATTACCAAGAATGAAGATGTCCAGTTTTACTGGATACTACTATCACAATATATTGATGATGTAAACCATGCAGAAGCTCTCCTAGCTGAAATAGTAAATTTATGGGTGACAATTAGCAATGGCTGCATCATGGATGGAAGAGTATAAGAAAAACGCAAGTAAGACAGCAGAGAAATCGACTGGTCTGCGCAAATCAATTAGTGGAACATCATACAAAGATTGTGTGAATGTTCATTATACACATTTGTACATCCTTCTACACATTTAAAACTTTCGTGTGGCGTTTTCGTTTTAGTAATCAATATCGGGTTGTTCTTCACCATATAGGCGCCTTTTGCGACTACAGTTCCCCCGAACCGAGTCAGTAGCAAGAGACTTCTGAACTCTGATTGCAGCTGCATTGCACAGGCACTGTTGTAGGTTTGGATTCTCATTCCGGCCTCCTTGTGCTCTCTGCTGGCCAAAGTAGTTTTCTAAAGGATCTTGAGATAGCCATTCGCTGAGGAGAAACAGGTCACAAGTGCTGTCAGATAGTAGATAATGAGCCATATCTAAAAAGGAATTGACTATAAGGAGAGATAAAAACTTTTCCTGTAAACAGCTCAAAATCCCACACCTGTAATTCGTAGCAAAGCAGCAATTTTCTCCTGTCCGTTGAAGTTAGGCGAACTTGTTCTTGAGTAGATGATTCCCACTGATGTAGGTACCCTAAGAAATCCACCTTCAACCACTATAATTAAATAAGTATAATATGGATATGGGGCTTGATACGTTACAAGGGCGTAGGGATAAGAATAAGTTGAAGTGGTGGTATAAGTTAGCGGCATTGCCAGGCAATAGGTATCCGAAGAAGCTTTTTAATCAGGAATGGAATTTTAAGCCACGGAGAGGCAGGCAGAGGAAGGGTTGGAGTAAGGTCATTGATGATCTCTTTTCGTCATTAGGTCTTGACAAGGCAGAGTGGTTGCATGATATTCAAAATGGGGATTGCTCCTTGAAGGGCTTTCTGTCTATAATAGGGGACAGTATTAATGAGAGGGAGATTAGAAAGTTTGAAGAGGGGCTAAATAGCAAAGTAAAGCTGTTATTGTATAAGACATTTAACAAGGTGGTAGAGTTCAAAAAGTACTTGCATGGGAAAAGTGATGCTGGGTCTAGATTAATGTTTAAGTTCAGGTCAGGCACGCATGGGCTAAATGAGGAACTGGGTAGGCATAGGGGGAGGGAGGGGGTGAAGGAGTGCCTGTTGTGTGATGATGAGTGTGAAAGTGTGAGTCATGTGTTGTGGGAGTGTCCAGCATATAGTAGTCTTAGGAGCAATTTCTTAGTTGCCCTGCAGGGGAAGCTTGGGGATGATGGGTTTGAGCATTTCCAGTCGCTTGATAGTTTCAGGAAAGCATCCTTTATATTGGGTAGTGAACTGTGGGAGGATAAATTTGGTTCTTTGCTTGGCCTTGTTAAAGATTTTATTTTGGATGTTTGGGAGCTAAGAAAGGTTAGGTTATACGGCGATAGTCCCCGCGTACAACAAACCCAGTCTCAGATTGCGTCTGGGGAGCTGCAGGGTGTCGCTGGTGGAAGGGGTGAGTTGAGGTGTCTGGGAGGTGAGACGGACACCTCATGTTCATATGGTGTATGTTCGTTTGTTAACAGTTCCGCCCATTGCTCTGGGTGCGTGGTCTATGGCCCTAGTGCTATGGCAGCCACCTGAGTATTATTATTATTATTATAATAAATAACCAACTAATGACACATTTCCTTTGAATCTTGGATCATCCGCACTAGAATAAATGGCTTTAAATCCGGTTTTCTTTTGTGAATCCACTGGTCTAAGCTCCTCACATTCAAGCTATAAAATAGCCTGTCAAACATGGTAACAAATTGCTGGGTCTCTCTTGTAGAAGGGTCTCCAAACAATGACCAAGACATATCCTCTTCTACCTTCAAGCAGTGTGTTATCCGATATGGTACTGAACTGCTGCCAGGTTTATCAGATATTCGACAAAGCAGAAGAATTTTTTGGGACTGTGATCACTCCATCCATCAGGAAGTACAAGTGAGGATTGTAGTGCAAAAAGAGCATTTTGCACTACCGCATTCAAGCCAACCTGTTCAGAAGGAGGAGTGGTGGGTGGGACACTACTTTCACTACACTCATTGGATGGGCCTTGATCTTGTATCCTGAGTCGATGGACATGTGTCACTGCCTGATAATTCACTATAACTATCACTGCTGGACTTTTGCCTCTTTCTTCGTTCAGAATTTTTACTAGTGTATAGCCTGAATTTGCGAGGCATTCCTGCGACATCGATATACCATTGCATACTCATTTAGACCTTCTCTCTTGTCACATATCCTGGTCTATGATATTTACATGCATGTACATGGTATAGGTACACAAAGTAAACGTAACACTTAAAGAAGTTGACTTACGCCAGGCCTGCACCGCACGAAAATTACACTATCTCTTAGGACCTAACCTCAAGTATGACATCCCAAACATAGTTTTCCAGCCTCAAACTACCACGAAGGTAAGTCAAGGACGTTCTAATAGGTAAAACCGGCTTTCTTCTCGGCCAAGGCGCTGGAAAAAACAGGCAAAAATAGGTAGCGCGTTCTCTGCCTAATTCCCTTTCTATTTAAAGAGCAACATAATAGCGGCTTTCAGGGCCTTATGGACATGCATTTTCCGGTGTTGCAGAAAATTTATGGCGTAACGCGGATCTACATCAAGGGACAAGCCGGTGTGTGCATACATTTTGTAAGGCAGTAAGTCACGTGATACACATCTGTTGCCAATCCCTTTTCCTTTCCTTTATCTATGATGTAAACATCAACGAAGGTGCAAGGAAGAGGCAAAGCAACTACTCCCAGTACAGAAGTAAAGAAGAGCTGCCGTTGGTTAAATTCGAACCGATGATACTGTGCAGCCAGGGTAGCTCAGTGGTAGGGGCTCAAATCGACAACCCATGGCAAAGGCAAACCTCAACTGACTGTGCTAACATGTGCTGCATGTGTATCAACTTCTGAAAGCTGGAGTTGGAGTTTTACCGTGTTATGCATTACCTTTGCCTTGTAGTTACACCTGCAAAGTTTTCAGGCACAGCAGAAGAGGGTCTAGCGAAACGTGGGAAGTAGAGTAAAGTTCGTTCTCTGTGAACAAGGGTTCTGAGGGTGGTTAAAAATGCCTCTACACAATTATGCGTAGCTGCGCATGCACCAACTGTGGCATACAGTAGTTGGATTATGTGTCTGTGTGTGTGTTCAGATATTTGCTCCTACAGCTTAATTCATTTGTCAAAAATTAGGCTCAGTTCTAAACTATCATAATTATGATAATCACACCAAGATCCACGGCCCAAGAGAGGTTCTGGTGGTCTACTTTTCCACACGCGGATATTGAAAAAACATTTTAGATTCCACACACATGCATGGCAATGGTTGCAGCAGTTTATTTATCTGTTTTTGTTACATGCCCCCCAAAAGATTCCACTGTTATGTGTAACACAAAGTCGGACTGGAGTGCCCTAGAATCAGAAGTGATAAAGTTTGCGATATTTAGA
Organism: Geodia barretti; assembly: GCA_030341885.1. NCBI lineage: Eukaryota > Metazoa > Porifera > Demospongiae > Tetractinellida > Geodiidae > Geodia > Geodia barretti. The sequence continues at coordinate 11,801 of CASHTH010002748.1, read as the reverse complement.
GACTTGAATGGTAGGACAGGCACTTTGAGTTATTATGTCACCTCTGATGATGCAAATTACTTGCCACCGACCTACAAGCAAGACCCGAGCATCCAAAGACCTGACAGTTGATAGGGCAAATGTCTACTTGATGTTTGGGATTGCGGATAGTTAACGGCAGACATCTTAATGATGGCAATGGGAAATACACCTGCTACACCACAAATGGGTGGCAGTGGACTGTCAAATTGTCTCAACAGCTAAAATTAAAACATTTGCCATTGAGCCTCTTTGTGTTTATTCTGATATCTGCCCACTAGTTTTCTCACTAGTAATATCAATAAAGAACCCTTCAGAGGGGCTTTTGAGGAGAACCACCAGTTGGTTTATGTTTACCACTACATATGTGGTCAAAGGGACTGAGAATCTGTCGAATCTGAGCGAAGAACTTATCAATTTTGTGTTCACACTGAGGGAGAAGGCAATGGGGAGCAACAGGTCACCAGTGGAGGTCTCAGCCAGTTTGATGACCCATTTCGGCAGGGGCATGAGGGAGTGGTAACAGCAGTTGGTGGTTGGGTTCGACCCACTTTGTAATATCAGTCACAGCTTGGTTTAGTCCTGTGTATGCATGTCCTGAAGGGTGGCAAGGAGGTGGGGTATTGCCAAGGGGTAAAAAAACATGATATCACCCTTGCAACCGCATACCACGGCACATATCTCCGCGACAGTACCGGGATCACAGAGCAGTACTGCATGTATTGTAGCGCTCTTCCAGAAAGAGCACCCAGTACTTTCTGTAAAACCAAGTGAAAACAGCCAGGCCTTTATGCCTGAGGTGAACCTACAACTATGTACCATCCTGATGCTTGTTTCGTTTCAGCCATACATTCAGCTTTCTAACTCCACTGAGTTACAGAGGTAATATCTAGTACTTCAAATTTAGCTGCGTTCACTGATTTGAGCCATACTAAGACAAAAACTGAATTAGCTTAATATAGAAATCAGACTTTTCAATTGCTAATCCTTGTATATTATTGACTGTCTTCATTGGGCACCCTGGCACACCCTGGCAACTGTCCTATTCTTGGGTGATCTTGATCCCAGCTGATGTGGGGGAGGATATGTAAGCAGTATCATTCTCATTATAATACCTTTCCATTGATCATCAGTTGACCATCTGCCTATTTAATATATCCTTCATTCCTTGCTTTTTTCATCCCCTTTACGAGTTCCTTCCTTCTCTGTCTTTCTTCATTTGAGAGGTCTTCACTGATGAACATCACAGGGCCACCAGTAGTTTACCTTTTTAAAAACAATCAGCTTTTCCTCAAAATGAAATCATTTGCACCAGAATTGGCCTCCGCTGGCCTGCCTTGAACTTTCTAAGTGTTGTTGCACATGTAGGTGATGGGTCAACATTCAGCTAGTGGAGTGCAACCAGCTGACTAGGGGTGTTTTCTTCAACATTTTCTAAAAGAATGTTGCACTTTCTCTTTTCTCTTTATTTCTCTCTATCAATATTTTTCTGCTTTGTAGACAGTGATTGAACTTGTGTGACTGGAGGTCAATGAGTTGTCGCTGGTGTGATGGACTTGAAGCTGCCTCTTGTTCTTCAATGAGTTTATCATTTGCAGTCTTTCCTATTTCGACTTCACACATTTCTGACTTTGAGTTCAGTCTTTCTTCTAATGGATGAAAGGGTTGTGATGCAATATTGCAACAGTTGGACTTGTTTTTTGAAGCGCTCTGTGATGACCTGCTCAACAATACTTTTTACAATGATGGATTCCTGATATGATAAAGTTCTCTGGTTCTAACTTTTCAGGGGTTGAATGCGTCACCACTTACATGTGGTGTGGCAACACCAGTGCTTTTTGTCAGACTATTGTCTGCCCCAACACTACCAGGGCTCTTGTTCAAAGTGTTTTCTACAGTTAGGCGGTGAGGCCCAGGGGAACCCATTTGAGACTTCTTCATGTAACGGGTATGGAATTATGTCATAGATGATTGAGTAATGCAGTATATAGGTATTATACATTACAGTGAGGGACATACAGAATAAAGATGATAAATTTTTTTGTGGTTAACCGAGGGTTAACAACACATAATAGTATTGGTTGTTGAGTGCATAAGGTTATAACCTATTCTTCACTTTGTGTTATTTACTTCTCATCCATTTAGGTTGACTTTTCCACAGTTCAAAGGCGGAAACTTCATATAATAAAGCAAAATCCACAACTACTTGAATGCATTGGAGAACTTACAAACGTTACCAAAAGTTTAGTTAGGTCTACAGTGTATTCTGCCGTTTCATGTGATATTTGCGACATAGAAGCCTTGCGTCTTTGTCTTGAGAAAGCAGGTGTGGATTTTACTGCCCCTACTCTTCTAGTAGCAGAGTGTGTTTTGACATACATTAAAGCAACAAGGTATGCATTAGTGTGTTTTTAGTTGTGTGTGTTTATACATTTCCCTTGTTGCTTGAAACAAGTCAAACTGAACTGCGTTTTGTAATAAAAAAAACAGAGTATCCAACTCTCATTCTCAAGTAGTTACATGACCTGCACGTGATTCATTGACACATGAAGTGGCGGACGAGCTGACGCATGTGCACTAACTTACCGCAAGTTAGTTATTGACTCCTCAAACTTGCTAATCCTAGAAAATTAAATATAAACGTATGCAAAGATCATATTCTGAAGACACATAACTCAAAAGGTACAGTATATAAAGCCATGAAAATTTGTAAGAATGTGGATATCTGTAACAGTTTGTTTGTTGTTTACTAAAACCAGCATAGCCCAAGGTAATACATTGTAAAGGGCACACATATTATGTTAGTGTATCTCACGAATTGTAAGAGGAATGTGAATGAAACTTTGTATGCTTAATGTATTCACTCACCAACATGGCAACCACAACAATACATGTTTGTAAACAACAACTAATAGCCTCAGGAAATTTATATTAGAACTAGCCAATGTGCATATGAAACGTTGTACACACATGTGTACTGCAACATTTGGTTAACACATAATTTTTTTGGATTACATGTTTGAAACAGTCTCGGCCACTTTTCTAATTCTTTTTCCTTTAAACTTGCTAATGGTGCGCACAGGGATGAAACTTGGTAGACGTATGTATTGTAACCATCACATTTTAACAACAGCTAATAGTCTCAGGTACTTTCTTTCTCACATACTTCTTGACTCCTCAAACATGCTAACAGTAACACTCATGGAGATAATCTGGGTACATACGTATGTGTCATTCCCATTACTTTGTTGTATGCACTTTGTTTACTACAAACATTACTACACAACCTTGCAAGCATGGAGTTGAAACTTAGTACATGTGTGTATTATTCCCATGCAACAAATATCCTTATGCACTTCTCTTTAGAATTACTTGCCGACAGTAGCATGTGTGGGCATGTTAACCATGATGTGTTTCAGAGGGATATTTGTGGAATGAGGTTGTACTATTCAGGGTTCTGCCTGGAAAAAACTAATCAGTGGAGGAAGCCCCTCCTGCAGGAGCTCATTGTGTGACACTACAGATAGAGTTGTGCGTTTTGCATCTGGCTGTGTCACTCCTACTGACAACATGGAGTCTACCACTGGAACTCTCTCAACAAGTGATGTGGGAGGGAAGGAGGGTGGAGGTGAGGGGGAGGGGAGTGGGAGTGGTCAGGGGGAGAACAGCTCTGAGGGGAGTAGTGAATCTGAGGAGGTACTGCGGTAGGGGAAACAGGTGGTGGTGTAAGGAGACGTTCCATCGGGGGAAAAAGCAACTCGAGGAATGACGTTGGTCATCCAGTGTCACGGACTGCTCGTCCACTGGTGGCACAGCCACTATCATCACACACTGGTCGCACAGCAATTGCCTACCTTACCTAAGTTCACTGGCGAGGCGACGACGGGGGGGGGTGAGACTGTAGGGGAGTGGTTGGAACAGTTAGACCTAGTGGCAGCTGCAAGCCACTGGGACGAGCCCACAAACTGGTGATGCCAGGCCTTTGCATTTTACTGTTCATGCAACACAAATAGAAGAAACCAGTACTCAACTTTAGTGGTAGACCTGCGGAAGAGATTTACTCCCGTACGGATTCAGACTATTCAAAAGTAGCCTCTTCCACGACCATAAACAGAAGTCGGGAGAAAGTGTGGATACCTATGCTACTAAGCGTATCCACTGGCTCGGAAGCCACTTCGGACACACAGGATATGGGGAGGTCTATTCTCGCTAACCAGTTTGTCTCAGGACTACAATCTGAGCTGAAGTCAATGTTGGCTTGTAATGAGGGTGGATTCGAGCAGCTACTCACGGTTTCCAGGTTTGAGGAGGCCAAGTTTCGGGACCTTCGCTCTGCCAGACACAGTCACCCGAGTGGATCTTTAAGATCTTCCAATCATAATGGTGGAGCAGCCACACGCACGTCTGGTGACTCGGGACAGCTTCAGACCCAACCACAACTCAGGGACACTTCAACTCCAACTGCTACGAGTGCAGCAAAAAGGGCCACCGAGCACGTGATTCTCTGCATTGCTGATGGCGTAATAAAGAAACTCCAGGGAAGAACGAGCACAACACAAGAAAACAGTGTCTGCAGCAGTTACTCGGGATGATAACCAAGACACACAAGATCAAGGAGAACACCGAATGGAGCAACTCCGTCAACAACTGCAAATAGCTGTCAAACCCCGTCGGAATGGAAGCGTGTGATCAAACAGACACTAAAGCCCCTGGAGGTGACACTTCGGAGCTATGGAGGAGGAGGGTTGGATATCGTTACACAACTTTCAGCTACAATCCAGAGTGGACCATACAGGAAGACTGCAGTGGTATTAGGGCAAAATCGGGCTCTTGAAGACCTGTTGCTTGGCAACGACCTTCAGCCTCACCTCAGATTTCAGCTGCTGCAGAAGAGTGGGGAAAGACCTCCTACCACAGCCAGAAGCAGAAATCAAGACGAGGGACAGCAACAACCTCCTGTTGTCCGACTTCTTCAAGTCGTACATTTGCCTGCCCATTATATGCGCACATTGTCCAAGCTCGAGTTAAAACCCTTTGGGCACCATTTACATATATATATGCACAGAGCCTCCATAAGTGCATAAGAGTTTATATATGGCTATAATACTAGGCGCTAATATGTTATACATCAATTTCTGCTTATTTAAGGAGACACCTATGGCGCCCAAAGGGTTCTTACCAGCCCGTGAAGCCACTCCAATGTTCAAACCAACAAATGACTCCTGAAACCAAGGGGCTGAGGAGGGGATCGTTGGTGTCAATGATGATCCGCACTACTACCCTGGTACTCCAGAATCCAGACAAAATCACTGTTCATCTCTGCGAAGGAGACATCCTGGGTGAGCTGCAGCAAGTGTGTGAGGTCTCAGAGGGAGAAGGTGTCAAAGAGATGTCAGATCCGGTGGTGGGTCAGGTGTTTTTGGGAAGGGGAGATAAGGAAGTGCGGGTAGAGAAATTGCATGAAATTCTAGAAGTAGATAAGTCCCAACTGACCAACGTTGAACTTGCTCAGCTCCAACAAGTGATCGAGGACTATGAGGATATATTCGCCATGAACTAGAGGGAACCAGTATGGCTCGACACTCCATTGACACTGGCGACCATCCACTAATACGACAAGTACCAAGGGGTTCCATTCTTGTTGCGCAAGAAGATTGATGACATGGTAGACGAAATCTAGGACAAGGGAGTAATACAGCCATCTAAGAGCTCCTGGGCCAGTCTTGTAGTGCTGGTGATGAAAAAAGACGGCAGGACTCAATTTTATATTGATTACAGACAGCTAAACACCATCAGAAAGCTCGACGTATTTCCATTGCCAAGAATTGATGACTCTCTTGATTTGCTCGCTCATACCAAATAGTTCACAACATTGGATTTGGCTTCTGGGGTATTGGCAAGTCCCAATGGAGCCCGAATCACAGGAAAAGACGGTGTTCTGTACTCCATCTGGCCTGTACGGGTTTCGCATCATGCCCTTTTGCCTGTGTAATGCACCGGCCACCTTCCAGCATTTGATGGAGACGGTACTGGTTGGGTTGGCAAAGAACTCATGCATGGTGTACCTCGACGACATGCTCGTCATTGGCACGACATTCGACAACCATCTACAGAACCTGCGACAAGCGTTCGTTTATCTACAAGGAGCTGGACTTTGTCTTAAGCCCAAGAAATGCGGCAATGCGGAGTGTAGAATATCTGGGCTACATTGTGACATCTGAAGGGATCTCACCAGACCAAGCAAAAGTCACACCCGTTCGCGATGTTCCCATCCCCAAAGACCTGAAATCTCTCCGATCCTTTGTGGGGTTGGCCTCTTACTACAGGAGGTTCATCCCTTCATTCTCCAGAATTGCTCCCCTGTTCCAGCTCACTAACCCTCTGTTGTAAGTGGCCTTTACAAATGGTTCTCTAGCATCTGCTAACTCTAGTTGAAGTTAAGAGCTTTTCTGGGTGTCTTGTAGAATGGCCAAGAGCTCTCTGCGTGTGGCTGGAGCAAGGTCAGGATTTTCCTTCAGAAAAGGTAGGACATCAGCAAAGAGATCCATCAGATGCTGATAAACTTCCCAGCGGCTCCACCATCGTGTTTGACTATAAGACCACATTGCCTGACCAGTACGTGTTCTCAATAGTAAACAGGCCATGAGGCTGTGAAAGAAGAGGCTCACCCAGCTTGTACCAAAGTCATACAGGACAGGTGTGTCAAAGTGGTCTCCCACATGATCATCCGACATGGGCTTTCTTCCGGCAAGACGAAATGCATATTCTTCCAAGAGATCACGAAAGTCATTGATCTTGTTTATGGGGACACACACCTTTAAAAAAGTGCTTAGAACCATTACACGATACACTCTACGGCCTCAGGTAGAGTTTCACCTGACGGATGAAAGTCAGTGTCATACTTTTTCAAGGCTCAAGGCTTGAACTATATCCATATCTCTGTTTTCTTTCCTGGCTAACTTCTCTTTCCCAGTTGTATGCTTAACGCTTGTTACATGCCTTTGTATGCTACTATTTTTCAGTGAGGGCTCTTCAGAAAATTTTGCCAGCAGATATCACCCGTCCAACGAACGGAGCTGGGCCAGTTACTCCAAACTTTTGTGGGCGTCCTAAGCAGTCGCCCTGGCAGGACGCACATCACAGCATTGTAAAAAGGAGCTAGAGGACATGGAAAGTGAGGGAATCATTGAACGTTCATCCAGCGAATGGGCTTTTCCAATCGTTCTCGTCAAGAAGAAGGATGGCTTGCTGCGTATGTGCGTAGACTACCGACGGCTCAACGCTATCTCTGATGCTGATGCCGATGTCCTGCATAGACGACATGATCGACACACTTGGCAAGGCCAAGTACATAACAACCCTGGACCTTGCCCGTGGGTACTGGCAGGTCCCCGTGCAAGAAGAAACGCGACCCCAAACCGCCTCTATCCCCTACGGGTTCTTCCAATTTCGGGTAATACCATTTTGGCTTCACGGAGCCCCCGCTACGTTCCAGCGCATGATGGATCAACTGCTGTTTGGTTGCACCGACTACGCTGCAGTGTACTTGGATGACGTCGTTATCCATAGCACCACCTGGGAGGACCACATTCGGCACATCAGCAACGTGCTGCATCAGTTCCAGAAAGCGGGGCTCACCATCTGACCTAAGAAATGGCAGTTTGGAATGGACAGCTGTTCCTACTTAGGACACATCGTTGGAAGTGTGGAGGTACGTCCCGAGAAGACGAAGCTGTGAGCTGTGAGCGAATTTTCAACCCCCACAACCAAGAAACGAGTAAGGGCTCTCCTGAAAGTTCATTCTGGATTACGCAGGGATTACATCTCCGCTGGCGGACCTCACCAGATAGAACGCACCAAATCGTGTGAAATGGACGGAGGAATGTGAAAACATTTTTCACACGTTAAAAAGCAAGCTGTGCTCAGAGCCGATATTGAGTAGCCCGGAATTCACCAAGGAGTTCATCCCACAAACGGACGCATCAGAAAGGGGTATTGGTGCTGTGTTGAGCCAGTGCAATGACAACACCCAGTAGCATTCCAGTCGCAAACTTCTACGCCGGGAGACGAGGTACTCCATAATAGAGAAAGAATGCCTCGCCATCAAAGCTGCCACGCATAATTTGTTGGTGGTTTGACCGCCTGAAGGACAACAACACTCGTCTGACCAGATGGAGTCTGGCTCTCCAGCCCTATCAGTTTATCGTCCGGTGCCGAGCAGGATCGGCAAATAATAATGCTGATGGTCTCTCTCTCTCGAGCTTTCGTTGATGACCCCACCACTTCGTCGCCAGAGAAGGAGGGGGGAGTGTGAAGGACTTTGCATGCAACCTCCTACGTCCCTTGCCCTTCCTGGTAACTGAATTTTAGTGACAAGAGTAATGCTAAGCCCTTCACCGTATTAGTATCTAGAGAGTAGCTGGCTCCGATGATTTCACCTATAACTGTCTGTATGCATTCTGTCACCCTTTAACCTATTTCACCTATACCTGTCTGATATGCATTCTGTCACCCTTTTCAGTTATTCCACCCATATCTTTCCTACCCACACTCTGTTGTACCTGTCACTCACCCACCTTTTCCTGTCCTTTTTGTATAAAAGGAGCTAGCTGCTCAGCATGGTGATGAGTAATACAACTACTATTTTGGAAAATAATTATTCTCAGCCAAGACCTCTTCGCCGCTGCGGACGTGCTCTACCACAGAGTCATTCAATGCAATCATGATATCATTTTACTGTACTCAAGTGTGCCTGTAAGTTATTAACAACCGTAACTGGCACCACTTTTACCACTCCAAGTGGTTGGATATTATTCACTCTGGGAACCCTGACTCCTTGGAGAGGAACAAGGCAACTAGGAGCCAGAGAATAGGACATCACAGACGACTCTAATCTGACTGTGTCACCTGACGGAAGAGTTTTATTATGGATTTAAACCTTGCAGTATTTTTGGTTATGTGTCTCCATTCAAAGCCTATCACATCTATCTCAACCCTTAGTATAGTCTCGTGCCCAGACCCCACTCACTCATCACGTGGGAAAGGGGTCTGGTAACTATGAAAAATTTCTTAGTCCTACGTAGATCTTGAAAATGAGATCTCCAATCAAATTGCAGAACGGCAAATCATGTGTATATTTGTATATATTCCACGGATATGATGTCTTGTGTTGTGTCAAAAGCTACCAGACGCTTCTCCTTTCCCCTTGTTGGGGGGAGCTGCTGAGTAGGAGACTGGTAGACCTAGGAAAGTTACATTTGTAGAGCGTTTCGTAATCATAACTTATAGTTACGTACCATGATCCAGTTATAGTGGTGAATGATTCATTTTATGAAGCTATTAACAAACCTATATCGTTGGCGCTATAGTAATAAAAAAACATTTTTCATACATATGAAAAAACCTTGAACTCGTTTGTGAATAAGTTGTTGAATGAACAGTGCAGTGTTGGATTTGTTCCACGGTAATTTTTCTCTCACACAGTGTCAATGCCCTGCTTGCCTGGTGTGCCATATCATTTTCCAATGCTATATTCTGTACTTATGAACAGGTAAACCTTTCATCTGAATGTATAATATTTCTTCACACACATACTGTTTCTGAACACAAAAAATATTCTTATTGTGCCCACTCCTGTCTCTTCTGATGTGTATGCAGACTACGAAAAGAATGAGGAAACCAGCCTTTGTTATACCTTACAAAATGCTAGGGAGCGTGGCAATTTTGGATAGGTTATATACCCTGAAGTGGTTATAAAATGGGGGGCCAGGACAGTGTCCATAGGCTGTTGTGTACTCCAGCCATGCTGTTTCAGGATGTAGCCTGTGGGTCTATGTGAACCTGCCCTGACTTGAATGATCTTTCTGAAACATTGATTGGCATTGCTATCGATGGCAAGCAGCTCTGTTGGTTAACTAGGTGAGAGTTCACTAGAAGCAAGGAATGCCGAAACTGATGTTGCCCACATTTGTGATGATGTCCAAAGATATTGGTGGATTAAGAGGAGGATCACCATTATAAGAAGTCGCACACAAGACTAGAGGAGGGCTCTGACTCGACAGATACCCACTTGTACCTCTTCCAAATGGGGCATACCTAACACTTAGGTCTGACATTCAAAGGAAAACTGCATGCCATCGACTGCCGACAGACCTGTTTTTAGTACCAGGACCTGCAATGAATGCAAGAAAGAATAACAGGAGTGTTGAGATGTTGGAACATACAAAAGTCCTAGAACCATTTAGGTCTGACCTTGCAGGAGGACTAATTGAAGGATGCTAAAATACCGTTGAACCGAGAGCATCTAGTCAGAGAAAGACACGTAGGCGATGGTTACTAAGGACCTTCGTGAGCAATGATGACAGATTTTATCTTGACTGATCATCCATAGGTTGTTCCCTTTTTGGTTGATACCACATGAGACTAGCTTTATCTCGGCAGCTTATAAGGTCCGTGTGGCAGTACCACTTCCATTGGTTATGGATAACTTCGTGGTTATGGATAACTTCGTGCACCTGCTCATGTTATTCGTGCGCTTGCATTGGTAGTACTCATGTTATGGTTTTTTCTATTTGCATTGTTTATAATATTACCCCTTTTTTTACAGATACATCCTCAAGATACCTTTGGTCGAGTTATGTGAGTGTTATAGTCTTGCTGAAATCATGTTGGTATAGTTTGGATTTTTCATGTTCTATAAGCATGTGTCCTTGAACGCAAAAACGCAACAAGTTAAAAGGGATTTTGACAAACAGGAAGCTTTTATTGCCTCTGCATGGGTGGTTGTGTTTGTTCTTTGCAATAAAATTGCTATTCTTGAGCTTTGTAGGAAAGTAGCTACGTAACATATCTATGGACTAGAGCACCCATCATCAAAGGGAACCCACAGGATTTGTGCTACCTTAACGCCACACTTTGTATTGGTTATAATGTGGCGAGGAGGTATTTTGCTGGTATATTCCGCCTGACGCCCGAGGGCAGAATAAACCGCAACATGCTGACGAGGCATGCTATAATTGATTTATTGGCAATTATGACGGCAAATCAGCATTTACCATGGTAACCGTGGACATCAAACGCCGAATTTCAGTTTGATAAGCAGAATTGCGGACAAAACGGGCGAGTTGCGTTTGCTTCTCTTATGCTGCCGGGAGAAGAGCTAAAAGCTCCCAAGGAAGAGGGAGCACAGTAACTAAATAATGCTTTTAAGTTGTCCTGCTCGTCCACTGTAGTCAGTCTACACTGACTAAGGACAAAGAACCACATGTGACTACCTACAGGGCTGCAACAGTGCTACCTCAGGCTGTCTTACCGCTATCTATTTCTGAGGAGTAGCCTAACCCGTTGCACGGAAGGGCAGTGCAGGGTGATAAGCATGTACCAATAGACCATGTGATGCCAAGAGAAAAAAGATGGGGAGCTCTGGACAGCTGTTTGGGGCTTGTTAGCCCTCATCAGCAAAGCATACCCCAACTTCTCTCTCTGGCATCACGAGTTTATAAAGGCAAAGTTGAGCGCAGCACTTGTGGTTTTGAACTAATGAGATTCATCCCCACAAGGCTTTGCTCAGGCGCAGCGCTTGTGGTTCTGAACTAATGAGATTCATCCCCACAAGGCGTTGCCAGTAACGAGCCAAACCCAAATTCAGCATGCTGACATAGTGGATTGGGCCGCAGCAATGAAGCCAGCAAGCACCCATATCCTGCCAGCGCATACACATGTAACAATAGACCATGTGATGCCAAGAGAAAAAAGATGCGGAGCTCTGGACAGCTGTTTCGGGC
>CASHTH010002747.1:0-28650 GCA_030341885.1 Geodia barretti | reverse complement strand
CCTCCACATGTCCATAATGAGATGCATACATCAGTGAACTCCTCCCATTCTGACGTGACAAACAGAGTATGTGATTATCAAGAGTGTCATTAGACGCTCTATGTAGGAATGCCAAAAAAAAGGCTCACTCGAAACATTTTTGCAGGTCATGCATTCAATGGACTACAATCCTTTTTTGGGCAACTTTTTCCGCAAAACAAAGGCTACAGGGTTAACGGTTCCACTACTGCTACCTCAGTGAATGCCAGCTGCCAGGTGCATGTATTATTATGTTACTTAGACAGTGGGTGGGCTCGACTTCCCTACACACAAGCTACAGTGAGTGTACAGCAAGTGACCGCCAACCAAAAAGGTAGTGTTGAATTGAGTGCCTTATTATTACTGAGTCCGAGAAAGAACTAACATTTACACACCAGACTTACATGAATCCGACAATCAACTGGCACTCCAGCTCCCAGAGCGTAATCCAATGACTTTGTATCTCCATCATCAATGCAGCATTGAGAAGACCGATCTCCTGTGTATACATTAGGTACATAGGCATGGGCAGCGATGGCATAAATGGTATAAAATTTCACTTACATTTAAATGAAGAATGATAATCTCCTGTCCATTCAAAAGAATTTTTCTAATACCCTCCTGTGCCATTGCAGTGTAATGAGAGAGAGAAATGGACACGTCACCAAAAGTATAGTAGTGGCCAGTGAAGAGTGAGGGGACTGAGGGTGTGGCCATCATACACCAGATCACCAGTGCGGATACGGAAGTAGGGAGCTGGTGAGGCTGTGTATGGTGTTGTACTGTGCTCTTGTGAGGGTAGAACCCTCCAATTGAGCAGTGATGAGGCGGCTATCTGGAGGAGGAGGAGAGGGCTGGGTACTAGACTCTCCAGAGATCATGACTTCATCTTCCTCTTGTTGGTGGGAGTCTGCCACACCCTTCAGTAGACTCTGGAACTCTGAGAATGAAGGACCTTGACTGATGTATGTATAATGTTTTAGGAACTCACTGTTACGGAGTCTCTCTGAAACATGTAACTGTCCTGCATTAGCCAAAGCCATACAGAATGTTGGGAACATCCCCACAACTCTATTCTTAGCCTCTCGGAGTGCCTCTACTATTATATGTACTTTCTCTAGTTGACTGCTCTTTGCCCAAACTTCTTCTCCTTGTGGCTGTGTCAGCAGCCTTCGTTGCACCAGGTGTGGCACTACTTCATCTGGTGACATCTCCTCCAACAGGTAGCTATAATTGGTATCATAGCCTGAAGCCCTAGTCGAATCACCTTCCACTCCAACTGCATGGCTGTAAATGAGAAAGTAAAGCACAACTCACTATAAACAAAAACAACTACCGAAAGAGGAGTCGTAGACAATGAAACCGTCAATGGTGAGAGTGGTGACGTGATGCTCCATCATGCTCTGACTGCTGGGCTTGACAGAGTTCTTGATGTAGGTCCCAGAGAACGAGGAACCCGCCATTCACCTCCACACACCCTCGAGCCACTTTCACGAGGTTGAGGGAGAAGTCATACAAGGACAGCTCCCGGCAGACTTGAATGCGAAACTTCTCAACATCTTCCAGTGTAGCGGTTCTCCAGTCCATTTGGTGCTTACTAACCATCGTGGTGAACCTTCCGTTGATATCTTCTGGCTCATCAGCGCAAACGTCCGAAATACTTCAAGCCTTGTTTCTTTCCTAAATGCTTTCATCTTATTCTCATACTTTTCCATCGTTTCTTTAGATCATCGCTGCCGTAGAGATCAACGACATACTTCAACAGAGTGTAGTGGAGAGTAGTCATATGTTCACCAATACATCAATTACATCCTCAGCTGATTCAGCTTGTTTTATTTCGGCTTTCACGTTAGTAACAAACCTTCTATGCTCCTTTTTGAGATTAACGGAAGACAGAGGAGGAGTAGCGCAACTTTTAACTGCAACACTATTGCTAAATTCTTCAGCAGCACAAACGGAGATATCGATGTATTCTTTCTGCAACTGATCAATCGTTGCTCTCGTTCAGTGATTTCTTTATCTAGTGAGTACGAAAGAATGAATTCTTAGGCTAGAACGAAAATTCACAGTCAGATTGGACTCCCTTTATACAATCTATCTTACATACGTGTATGTCAAAATTATGGCAGCCATGCTGTATTATCCATGTAGTGTATAATATTAGTACCACTCAACCAGTATTACACTGGCTAATGGATCACTCATTGACGCTGTTTCACCAGTCCCAATACTTTGAGCCTGCGCTACAAGGGGAGAGAAACCACCAATTCTTGCGTGTAGATCACCCACACACTCTAATTATGCCACGGCACTGTGGTTCTTGTGGTGTCTTCCCACATACATTGCTTCATGCTAGTTACTACTATGCTGTGGTGTACTATGATGTTGTGTGAACCTGCTCCTCCACTACACAGATGCAGGCTTTTAGCCACACCTGCTGCCCCAACGCCTACGAGGCAGATGCTTGTCTATGTTAGTATACGGATTGGTCGGTGTAGCACCAGTCTTCTCGACTATCCTAAAGTGCGCAAATTTGCGTCTATGGCGGTTACGTAATCGTGGTATTGCGCAAATATGCGTCTATGGCGGTTAATCGGTTGCTCCACCACGCATGTAACAACAATAAGGTGAGGCAGAATCTTTTTCCAAGGAAAAAGAAAAAGCTGCCCTTCAAACCCACGACACCCTGCAGTCTAGGCAAGCACTCTACCAACTGAGCTACCAGGGCAACTCAGCTGGTAGGGGTTCGAATCTACAACACAACACAACACAAAGGCAAGCCTCAAACCACTGTGCAGTGGCAGAGTAAACTCTCACTCAGTATGGCTACTACTGTGCCTCTCCCTCAACGCTGATCTCAGAGACTGAGAGCTCAGGAGCCGCTATCGCGGAAGTCCAGCTCCTTTCAGGGACTCCGCCCTGTTATACGCGCATGCAAGGCACACATAAGGAAAGGAGAAAATGGACAGGCTTTTGTGTTTTGGAAACCTAAAATTTCATCACAGGTGTTCACGATGCATGCACCACTGAAAACAAGGTTGTTCTCTAACCTAACCTTCTTTGATATCAGCCTTTGCTTCTCTGAGGAACCTTTTGTGCTCTTTTTTGAGATTAGACGGAAGACAGAGGAGGGAGTCAATGGCAACATTCTTAACCATTTCTTTAGCAGCACAAACAGATAAGTCAATGTATTCTTTCTGCAACTTATCAATCTTTCCTTCTTGATTTAAAAAGGCGGAAAATAGGCGTGTACAATTATCCCCCAAGCATAATTATGCTATATACAATGTGCACTGCTAGGCCTGTGGTTAGCTAGATTAGCACTTGAAAGGCTTTAGGTCAGATGGGGATTTCCCAACAGGAAGTGCTTTGAAAGATGAGTAGTTTTTTTGCCAGGAAGCTGAGGTAATTAATCATTCATAAGCACTCTTTTTCAGTATTACCCTGCTGGAAACACTGCATAGCACAGATGATCTTGTGGGCCACACTACATGGTCTAGCTAAAGCCAGTTTCTTGCTTAGGCTGGCAGCGATAAAGTGAGTAGCATCTGGGGCAATGCTGGACTGAGTACTCGTCCTCTGAGATACCTACTCATCCCCCCACAGTGTGAACAGGCAAACACTGGCCATAATTATTTTCAGTCCAAAACTTTAATACAAGCCAGCATAGAGCTGTGATTACTATTGGTTTGGTGGTGAGATGTCAGATGAAAGTCAGAAGGAGAGGGAAAAGGGGACAGACATAAAAATCCTTGGATTAAATTGTGGTTCTGAATCATCCCCACAAAGCTTGGCCACTGGTACGTATGTGCTGACTACTTTTGTTTTGCCACTGCATGAAGGGTGTCATCAATTCGTCCCCCTGCTTTTTGCTGAATAGCAAGAAATGTAACCCACTGGTCTTAGAGACATTGCTAGCCTCGTTCCTAGGCTTACCCTCTCCGCGCACACAACTTATTTTGCTCCCCCTCTCTGCGCACATAATATATTCGCATGACCTTTGCCCCCCTCCGCGTGCACAAACTTTATTCCCCCTCTCTGTGCGCACAATAACCTTTGGCATAAAATATGTGGACTGGAGAGAGAACGAGTCTAGCGGCTGCCTCAGTGAAAAAAATACTTGACTGTGAGAACAATGGATAGTAAAATTGCTCACTGCCTCAGTGAAAACAATCTGTCTAACCTGCGTAACCTTTGGTGTCTCCACTTTCAAATGAGGTATTGGCCACAGTCAGTGATGTACTGCTCATGGATAATGCTGCATCTCCAGCCCTTGTATTTGGTACTTCAGCTGTTGATACGTAGGAGAATAATTATTGCATCAGGATACTACTGTAGGATATACTCAACCTACCAGTTGTTAGCTTTGCTGAAAGCTTATTTGCCACGTCAGACATGGCAAACAGTAGGATAATTTAATGCATCGTAGAGATCTCTCCAGGTGCATGGCTCATCTTCTTCAACCTGGTCTTGATCATGAGGTTGAACTGTCATCCAGACCAAACCTTGGCTCAGCATCAATGTTTTCCAGCTCATGAACATCTAGTTTGAGTCGGGCCCCATGTTGTGCCATTTTGATCTGGCGGCCCACAGAGCCGCCTGGACTTCGGCAAGTCTTCAATGACCAACTGGAAGAATATGGATGGTATAGCCAGCTGAACATATATACTACCGCCCTCAAAATGTACGCATCTAAAAGGCGTAGTTTCCGTCGCTAACAACACCCGCCGACTGATCAGACATGGTCAAGATAAGCGACGTCGATGTTGACTGGCAGTTTTGTGATCCCAGCGGAGAGTAGAAGCTTCTTCTTCGTCCGTGTGTGTATGGATGGGTGCAGCAAATAAACAAAGCTATGCGCGTGCGCGCGCTGAATGCACTTGTGGACGGGGTGTGGGACTGACTCGGACTTCGCGCGCACGTTGTGACCGTTCGTGGTATAACTCTAGTGACGAGTCTGACTCGGCGCCTGTGGCCGTGATGCACCCTATGTCTGCAAGACTGGCGACTAGTCACCACACCACCCTCCGTTTTTGTGGCCATCACTCAACGATCGATTCTACGAGCTTCACTGATGACGTGGCTGCATGTCGCACTCGAATCCACGTGGGGAAAGCTGTACGTCAAGACCCACCATCGCTGCTTTGCCGTGAGCGAAGTCACCACTGCCAATATGCGGTTAAACGTCCAACACGTAAACACGCTTGTCCGCCAGCTTTGTAGAGCTAACCGAGTGCACTCCATTTTCGACCGAGGACACACGTACGATTCCTGATGCCTTTCCAAGTTCCGACCCGACCATGGCGGAACTGCAGGCGGAAGACGCTAGATGCGTTCTGTCTACTATATAAAACTAATTGTCAACCATGACAGAGTGGCTGTTGCAGTCCGCTCTCTGCCGTGTGTCGCGCCAGGACAGCCGGCGGAAAGACAGAGTTCACAGATCTCGGCTCTGGAGCTAGCGCGATCGTTCAAAGTGACCGGTGGTAGTGGCGACGAGAAGAAGAATCGCGTCGTTCTCTCGTACTCTTCCGAAGTGCCTCACAGTACGTGTGGTAAAGTGTACACACGACTGGAGTTCATCTGCAACCCTTCAGCTGGTCCAGAGGTGAGATTTATTACTGGTTCATAATACTCCTCTCCCTCTTGTTTCTATAAGATGTCAAAGTTTGACCACAACTTACAAAACGCTAATATTCATGGGCCGCATATGTTGAATCTGAGTAAATCGCTCAATATAATGGCCGCCAATATTTCCTGTTTCTGAAAGTCCCCGTCTTTTAATGTATCCTGTAATTAACAGCATAAGGAAAAATGTGAAATCTTGAGGCGACTACTCTATTAACGTGTAGTACATGTTTCAGAACAAATGCTTTTTAGTAAATCAACGCAAGCAAATTGTAGAGGAAAAACCTAATTTGTGTATGTGATGTCCATGCATGCATGCACATTGTCTAGTTGTTACAAGCAGCACGTGTGAGCTCGCCTATGAAGCTTGATAGTTGACTTGTCTCCATAATCGTGCTCAGATGGAAAGTACACGTGGAATATATCTCTGTGTGGAGGACTGGACTACGTCTGTCACCAGTCGTCACTGAATGCCTCGGTCTGCCAGGGCTACGACGGACACCAGAGGGTCAGCGGTCTGGCAGACTCTCGCCAGCTCCTCTTCTTCGACGGCTCTCTCAGTCTGAGACTCGGCGGAGGAGAGAAGTGTAATTCCAACGGGAAAAACCGCTCCACTCTTATCAGCTTTGAGTGTGACCAGTCGGTGCTGGCCGGCCAACCTCGCTATGTGCAGGTATGTGGTGTATAGAGGGCGAGGTAGTACATGTGTATTGATGCATCATAGCTAACATACAGTGTAGCTTCTACATTCGCTCGCGTGTGGAGAAACATCAGGTAGAAAAACAACCTATTGCTCACAGTCAAAGTGAATTTTTATTCCACACTCCTTGTAGGCTTTACTTTTTTTCCATTCACGCACTTGCAAGAAATGCAAAATAGTTAAACCCCTATTGGGGGGAACAGGAGTATGATATACTATAGTTGTATGTGAGCCTGTAAGGGTAAACCAAGAGTGAATGTTACTATATATTCCATACTCCAACTATATTCAAGACAGGTTGTTTGTCTTTTCTTTCACCCACATTCTCGCAACAAAAGCAAAACTGTTCAATTATGGTGGGATGCAGTACATTTGCCAGGCTGGAGGCTTTTTATATGTTTTTTGGGAAACCTTTAGGACATTTTACCTACTTGGCTTCCCTGCTTAAGCTAATACTCTACCATCTATGTTTTGTTTGTCATGATCTGCCTTCCCAGGAGGTGGACTGTGAGTATTCATTCGTGTGGCCGACTCTATTGGCCTGTCCTCACAAGGAACTGGAGTGCGTTGCCAGAGGAGGGAGATATGACCTTCGACCTCTGCTCCACTACCACAATTACATGGTCACCACGTCCGGCGACTACACCATTGCTGTGGGCGGATGCAGGTGACTTAAATTAATCCTTAGTGCGACCGCCAATTCAGCAAATTTCCAGATACTAACTCCCGATTTTAAAAGAGGCAAAACTTTAATGTTCGAGACTGCATAAATTAACCCTCAAGACCACTGCCAGTTTAAAGAGGCTAAATACATGTACATTTGGCAAATTCCAGATACATAATTAACCGTAAAGGCAACTGCCCATTTTTTTAAAAGAGGCACCAAAGTTAAACTTCGGCAAGTATATAAATTAAACCAGAAGTCAACTGCCAATTTTGTGTTAAAATAATTATAAACTGTGAAGGCAACTGCAAAAGGGTCACAATAAATTAAACAAGCTGTCAAAATTTGTCAAATTAATAAACCCTCAAGGCAACTCCCAATTTAAAAGAAGCACAGTAGTTAAATTTGGCCACACACACTCCCAGCTATGTTTCCCACTATGTTATTGTGTGTGCTCTATATTATGTCATCCTCCCTTTGCAGTGGCCTGGACTTTGAATCGCTGCCTCGCTGCCCGCAGGAGGCAGGTATGGGTGCCTGCAAGTTCCCCACGGCTGGCTCCGATGAGGGAGAGGTTCTGGGTTACCTGATGGGAGATATGGTGGAGGAGGTGACTGGGGTACTGAGACTCTCCTACTATAATGGAGCAAAGTGTGCGGGGAGTGGGAAGAGTAGAACTGTCAACATCTTCTTCCAATGTGAGATGGGAGCTGGACTGGTGAGTCACACAATGTATAGACCTTGTATACGCGCCTTCCTTAACCATGCATAATTAATATGTACACACATGCCTTCCTTAACCATGTATATGTATAATTATGTGTAGCATCCATACTCAATGATTCAATCATTCGTATGAATAATGTATGCACGTGGAGATTTGTGAGACTTACCCAAAAAGATGAAATGAAGGAAGGCCTAGTCACATGCAAGCCGGGTAGCTCCACATGTATACTTACATACATAGCTAACTGTCTGTATTGTAGCTAAGCCATTTTTGCTCTAGCTATAATATGCCAAATTAACTCCGGCCTTATAAGCGTAGAATGTCTGCAATTCAGGTGATTGTAGCGTTTGTGTTAAGCCCTTCTTACATCATGTCCTTCAGTGAGTATAGCCCTGCAAACCGTTAGGAACTTCTTTATGAATAGCACCAAACACAGGCAGTGTTCAGGACACCTTATGCTGCGTAAGCTGTAAAACCCTATTTCAAAAACTGTGTGTTTGTATAATTATACTGATTTTTGAATAAGTGGTAAAAAAAGTTTGTGCTTATTTTGTTACCGCATAATGTTGTATTATACACCTCTGTCAGGGGGTGCCCATTGAGAGAGACAGTAGTGACGACAGCTGTATCACCAGCATCGACTGGCTCACTCAGTACGCCTGTCCTCTGGACGCAGTCAGCACCAATGAATGGAACATCTCTAACCCCGTCACCCACCAGAACTTTGACCTCACCAAACTGAGCCCCGTCCTCTCTCAGACTTTTATCGAGAACGGCATCACCTACAACTACACAGTCGCACTCGGCGGGCATCAAATAGAATGCGGGACGTTGGGCAAAGACTACCAGAACCCCATAGGAGCGTGCCAGGTCAGAGTTGACACGGGGAAATCGTTCATTCTCGGTCGACGAAACACCACCCTGCGGTTTGTTGGGGAGGAACTGCGAGCCGAGTATCGCAACGGGAACTTCTGTCACCATGTCGATGCCCCCAGGAGGACCGTTTTAACGTTTGTGTGCAACTCTACGGCGCCCGAGTCGGGTTACTTGGAGGTTTTGCCCGAGGAGGAGTGCGAGTATACGTTCAACGTTCACACACCGAAGGCTTGTCAGCGGAACAATGCTTCGTCGGTGGAGTGTTTTGTACAGGGATATGCGGTGTTGGGAAGTATGACGTCATTCAGAGTACCTCCAGTTAAAGCACAGTCTGGGACTGCGTACCTGGCCGTGTGTGGTCCCATATCAGCTGACAACCAGCTGATCGTACAAGCCGCATCGGTTTGCCCGTACGGAGCTGCTGCGTGTGTAGTACAGGATGGGTAAGACGATACTCTATTCCATATTTACGTACCTCGTGATGTTGCACGTGCACATATTTGCAATTGCGTAAAGTGAGCCCTCCTAGTCGTTTCGATTGTAGCCTTGAACGCTGCCACACTTTATCTCTGAACACGAGTGAACATTGATTAGAGTGGTTCGCTGTTACTACTAGACAAAAGTAATGTTCTACGTGTACATACTATAGCTGGCGAGCAAATTTGTTTTTTCGACAACGACCAAGAAAGACATATGTACCGTAATGCCTTATGTACATACCTCTAAATATACGAAACTCCAAAAATTACTGTGCTTGCTGTGCTTGCTCTGTGTGACTCTGCATGTTCACTCACCCCACTAATACCTTGTGTTTGTTCTACATAGTAAGTGACATGTTTACCTACACCCCCAACCAACCCACCCATACAGTAAGGCGGTGAGTCTGGGGCAGGCCAGCTCTGCCCCGACCCTCCTGAAGGGAGGTGGAGGGTGTGGTCCTGGAGTACAGGAATGGGGACCTGTGCAGAGGAGGCCCGGCCAGATGGAGGTCGACTCTCGTCCTCTCCTGTGACAGAGATGTCGCTATGGTGAGTGTCTGCAGTCTCAGTAATAATTGGCTAGCAAAGCGAGCCCACCTAGTTGTCTGAATGTGTGATGATTTTTCCATTCCAGTATAATATATCCCTCCGTAACGGTGAACTGGCACATACTGTAATGTTCTAAATGCACGCAAAAACATTTGCGAAATATTGAACTGCTCACTTTGCTTGCTGTACTCTATAGGGGTATCCTGAGGCAGTGTTAAGCAGTGAAGACTGCAGCTATACTTTCACCTGGCACAGCTCCTTTGCCTGTCCCGTGGAGGTCTTCAGCACCAACTCCTCCGACAGCATCTGCTCGTTCCGAGACCCTGCGGGGGGCTCCCTGTATAATTTCCATTCGATTGCCTCGCACGACATCCCCGTTCCGGACTCGGATACCAAGTACCACCTGAGACTGTGTGGAACCGCGACGCAAGCTCCCAGCGGGTGTGGGTCTAGAGTCGGTGTGTGTAGCTCAGACGGCACGGAGACTAAGACTCTAGTCAACGCTCGCCACAAGATTGTGATCGTCTCCCATGCTCCGCATACATTTGAGGTGGTGTTTGATAGCGGAGCACCGTGTGGCACTGACTCCCAGTGGACGTCTGTGGTGACGCTGGTGTGCAAGTGGCGGGGAGGAACGGAGCATCCCGTGTTCGTCTCAAGCAGCGACTGTACTCTGAGGTTCCTGTGGAAGAGTTCTCTGTTTTGCGACGGACGAGAGACGTGTGCGGCTGAGGACAAGGACAGCGGATACACCTACGACCTGGATTCCCTATTGAGCAGCACTTGGAATGTGAGGAATTATGTCATACCACTCCATATACTAGGGAAGGTTTGAAGGAACATGTGTGTACCCCACACGAGCGAACAAAGTGTTGTCACTGACCCACTTGTTCTGACTAGATCGGTAGTGCACCATTCTCTCGCGGTTTCATAATGGTTTGCACTATTGTCCTTTATGATCATTTTCCATTGTTCTTAGTTTTAAACCCATGTTCACAACCTGTTTTTCATATGGCATATACTATGCATTGAGTTACCAATAGCCTCAAAACTATCATGTATTTCTCTGTTGTTGGGATACTTATATTGGGTAGTACTTCAACGTTTTTGCTGGTATGTTGTGTGGTTGTTATCCTCTCATTGCCCCAGGGGTTGGTTCATGGGGAGAAGGGAAGGTTTGAACTGGGAGTGTGTCGCAGTCTTAACCCTTTCTCTTCTGGCAACCACTGCTCGTCTCCTGCCGGCATCTGCTGGCACAAGAGTGGCTCTGAACACATTGTGAGTTGAAAGCTCTATCTCTCTCTCTGTTCACCTCTGGTATATAGCTCAGTTGGTAGAGCGCTCGCCTAGACTGCAGAGTGTCGTGGGTTCGAATCCCACCTAGGGCAGCTCTTCTTATTAAGAAAGAGCTGTCCTGGCTGTAGTTGACTTGTTTGCCTTGCCTTGCCTCGCTACCAAGTTGTTGAGACATGCTGAGTTGAATTACCGCGTGTGTGTGTCCATAAACATACACTTTTAATGACCAGGCTTCTCCCCAACAGCAATGTGAAAATTGTAACCTGTGTCCTCCCTTATGTGTATGTATATATAATGTATTGTGAAGAAAGTACTTGGTATGAAACTCCAACCCACAACACTCTGCCCTCTAGCAGAGTGTTCTACCAGTGTGCAATACCAAGTCGACCAAGTTGTATTTCTTTTTTCGTCAGAATCTCGGGCACATGACGGGACCTCCAGTGTACGTGGGGGGAGAGAGTCCACACATACTGTTGAACTATACCGATGGTGACGTGTGCTCTGAGGCTGCGACTGGCCGGAAACACTCCACCACTGTCTCCCTCACTTGTGGGCCGGGGAAGAGTGTAAGTACAGTAGCAGGGGTTTAACCCTCGCTGTGCAGGCACAGTAAGGTTTGCTGTAGTTGCTTTGTGTATGTATGTGGTTTTAGTCATTCTGTCAGTGTATCTGTCTGTTTTTTTCCATTCGTACAATGCTCATTACCGAAGGCCTCTTCTTGGGGTTTCTTGGTTTTTGAGACTTGAAATGTACCCGCCAAGAGTTGTATTGTAGTAAAAATGCTAAAATTGTCAGCTCTCACACCGTGCGTGACAACTTCCAATGCATACAGAATGATACGGCAGTATGTGCTTGATATTGCTTTGCCATTTTTTCTCCCCATCCATTTTTACTTGCTCTTCTTTGCCTGACATGTCCTCACTTTTTGTTTACAATCCTCACTTTATCCACATTTTGACACAACATTTACACGGCCTGTCTCCTCCCTCCAGACTCCACTGACCTTGTAGCTTATTTGCCGTTCTCTCTCTCCCCATTTTTACATGGCCTGTCCCCTCCCTCCAGACTCCACTGACTCTGGAGAGCAGTGGTCCATGCAGCCACACTCTGGACTGGGAGACTCCGTACGCCTGCAGACCTCACGTCAACTACACTCTGGCCTGCGTCTGGAACGACTCCTCCTCGGGACTCCAGTTCAACCTCTCCAGTCTCGCCAAACCCATCACGGCAAGTCAAACAACCCCAGTGGTATATATTACCTTATTGGCATAGTAGAATTGAACCCCTGAAATATTATGTTAAGTTACCTGCTTATTACAGGATGTTAGATCACACCATTGGTCTGCCTCACTCCAGGTGGACGCTGCAGACTGGAATATCGATGTGTGTCTGTGTCCCAGTGAGGCCTGTAGCAAGTGGGGCGGGGCCAAGGTCTCCGCCCACCACACCTCCTCCGCCCCCTCCGCCCAACCCCAGAGCTGGGGGGAGTTCGGTAGGCTCTCTGTCTCCAGTGCTAACAGTGGACCAGTCATCACTTTCACTAGTGGAGATGTCTGCAGAGGTGACTATGTGGTGGTTGTAGGTTAGCACTCCTTGGGGGGCACTGGAAGGCTAGGTTTGCAATAATTATGTCGCATTGCCCCGTAGCGCTGTGCCGCATTACCGCGCCACAAGGATAGAATATCTTTTATCTTTGCGGCCCGATGCAACGGGACATGTGATGTATATAATTGTGAAACCAGTCTCATCCTGAGAAGTGTCAGCAAACCTATAGAGGTATATGTATGTTTCAACTGACTGGCCAACATCTGACTATGGAATTAGCTTAAATGTACCTATATTTTTATGGAAGGTTGTTTACTGTTACTAACCAACTGACATAACACGTAGCAAAGGACCTCGGCCAAGCAAAGTTGCTATTTTTTCCACTGCACCTCAGGTACGACGAAATACAAGACAGACATCTACATGGAGTGTGACCGATCCATCACCACTGACGACAGCAAGCCAGTCTTCCAACAGGTAATGTATGCGTAATGTAGTATCATGCACGGAATGTAGTGAAGCAGTGAATGTGCATAGTATGGTCTTTTGAATGTGCAGCAAGTACACCACAGTCAGCCCCCCTCCCCCTTCTTCCTCAATTGCTCCGTGGGTAAAACCCTGTGTCTTCCTCAATTGCTCCGTGGGTAAAACCCTGTGTCTTCCTCAATTGCTCCGTGGGTAAAACCCTGTGTCTTCCTCAATTGCTCCGTGGGTAAAACCCTGTGTCTTCCTCAATTGCTCTGTGGGTAAAACCCTGTGTCTTCCTCAATTGCTCTGTGGGTAAAACCCTGTGTCTTCCTCAATTGCTCCGTGCGTAAAACCCTGTGTCTTCCTCAATTGCTCCGTGGGTAAAACCCTGTGTCTTCCTCTATTGCTCCATGGGTAAAACCCTGTGTCTTCCTCAATTGCTCTGTGGGTAAAACCCTGTGTCTTCCTCAATTGCTCCGTGCGTAAAACCCTGTGTCTTCCTCAATTGCTCTGTGGGTAAAACCCTGTGTCTTCCTCAATTGCTCAGTGGGTAAAACCCTGTGTCTTCTCAATTGCTCGTGGGTAAAACCCTGTGTCTTCCTCAATTGCTGAGTGGGTAAAACCCTGTGTCTTCCTCAATTGCTCTGTGGGTAAAACCCTGTGTTTATGCTAAGAAGTAGTCATATCAAAACTGATTTTGTTTTCATGTTTCAATCTTCAGCCTGACTTATGTATGTACAATTGTGAATGTTGTTGGTTGTGTGATGACTGCAGAGCATGTCAAGAGGCTGTACGAAGGTGCTGTTCTGGTCCAGTCCATATGCGTGTCACAGTGAGAGGACCAGCTGTACTCACACTGCGGGGGACAAGTTCTTTGACTTCACTCCACTCCAGGCTAACCCTGGGGAGATGGCCTGGAAGACACACACAAGTAACATAACCTTAGACCTTAGACACATACACATGTGTGTAGTTGCTATTGTATGCCATAATGGACACACCACAGGTAACCTTAGACACATACACATGTGTGTAGTTGCTATTGTATGCCATAATGGACACACCACAGGTAACCTTAGACACATACACATGTGTGTAGTTGCTATTGTATGCCATAATGGACACACCACAGGTAACCTTAGACACATACACATGTGTGTAGTTGCTATTGTATGCCATAATGGACACACCACAGGTAACCTTAGACACATACACATGTGTGTACAATCTCTGTTGCTAGCCTACTGAACTAAGGCTAACCAAATGCAATAGCCATGTACATGCTGTACAAACTAGAAAGAAGGCTTGATGAACACAGGTTGTGAACTGAGAAGAGAAATATTCTGAGTGTTCTGCTATGTTCATACACACGAGGAGATATTGTCAGGAATCTAGAGCACATTTGCTAATATGAGCATGATGAGTTACTCTCTGTTTTCTACAATATAGCGGAGATGAGTACTATGTCAACTTGTGCGGATCAATTCCAGAATTCACTGGTGAGCATCCCCAGCATCCATACTCAACACATACACACACACACACACCACGATCTCTCTCCCTCCTCCCAGGTTGTGACCCAGAGACTGCAGTCTGTCTGCACACGTCAAAGGGAGGATGGTTGAATATTGGAATGACCTCCACTCAGGAGATTATTGGAACTAGTGAGACATCTCCCACTGCCCCTTTCCCCCCTTCACTTCATTCACTGTACTTCTCATAATCCTTTATTGACGAGCAAAGCGAGTCTAGTCGTATTTGTCTCAATGCAGGCTTTTTTCCATACTGATCTGTGACAAGCACTGCACATCCCCTAATGCTCTACGTGATTCTAACTATACTTTTGCGCTAACCAAAAATTAGTTGCATTTGTTCTATAGTAGGTATGCAGCACCACGTTTTGCTTTTGGATGTTTTGGCTTGTGCAAGTTGATCAGAGGAAAATTTTTATAAATAATAGATAAAACTCTGTGTTATAACAAGAGAGTGGAGAGTTGATAATGGGGGAGACCCACCCTAAATGAACCCCTATAGAAGTATTTCACATGATATGTTTTATCGTCTATTTCTTTGCAGCTGATGATCACATTCAGATCAAGTTCAGCGGGAGACACAAGTGCAGAGACGCGACCTCTCACGTCACCATTGACATGAGCTGCGGCCTCTCTGGCCTAACACTGGACAGGTCTGCTTATTATTATACCACACTGGGTGGATACATACGTACATATGTACCTGTATATCTCTGGTCTTACCTTGTCTTGTTCACTTCTCTATACTTAGAAATGATGAGAACCTGTGTACTTATGAGTTCTTGTGGAGCACACCTTACGCCTGCCACGTGGAGGACACGTGAGTTTGCAGGCGTCTTATTTCCTTATTTATCCTATACATGGATGATGTAGGTCAGTCTAGTTATTTCCACAGTTCTGCAGGATGCATGATGTAATAGTAATAGAGTTGTAGTCTAAGTTATGGACTATATTTCCCATGTGTTCTGTAGGATTCAGAAATGGACAAAGTGTGAAGATCAGCTGAAGTCAAATGAATATGATGGACTTGTTTTTCTACCAAACAAACTAAAGAGCTCTGAAGGGTGTGTAATGTACATTATATGTTAATACAAAGTGTTGGGATGGTGGATCTGGAGTCATGGACCATCCGCAACATGTTGCCGATTATGATGTGTAATTAATGAAGGGTTACCATTACAGGATTGGGCAAGCAGGGTTGTCTTAATGCGAGTGGTGTCCAAGGCAAAGTATGCAACTGTATACCTGTAGGAAACTATTTAGTCCCGGGTGGGATACACACATAGATATATAACTTTCCAACCTCACTGAATGGTGATCTGTTGTTATCTGTGTGTGTGTCTGTGTCCCCAGGATGTTGGTAGTGGAGGGAGACTCAGCTCAGAGGACGTTCCACGTCAGTCTGTGTGGCGGCAACTCCCACTGTCCTCACGGCTCCTCCGTCTGCTACACCGACAGCTCCGGACTCACCACCAATGTCGCCACCTCCTCTCTCCAGACCATCATGACTCAAGGTTAGACACATCGAACTGTCTCTCTCTCAACCAATCACAAGCTTCGAAGAATCTCCTTGTTACTTCATTTATGAGTCAGGAAATATGTTGTTTACTCAATACATAGAGTACACCATAAGAAGAACAATGGCAAAGAATAATAGAACTCGGGACTCAAAACTTAGTATAAATCCGAATCATATACACTTTTTGTAAACTAAACAGCTCATGTACAGGTCATTGTTGTTTAGCACACAGGGAAAGATAAAGCTTAAAATGTGCATGCGCTAATAGGCCAAGGCGATGTAAAATCTTAGTTTGGCAAGCAGTTTTGAAGTTTGAGGTCGTGCACCAATGCGACACTGTAGCTCTATACACTGCACCATGAGTTGTGTATAGGACGTCGATGTGGATTCAGATGACCTCAATACTGAACGGTTTCTCTCCGCGCTCGTGTGCAATGTGGAGTGTGTGGACGACAGTGCTGACGTCAGCAGAGCTGAACTGTGAGCAACTGTTTCTTAGCAGTGAACAAGGTTTGAGAGTGAATGTCTCCACAGAGGGAGTTTGTGAAAGTCACTACGTCGACGCTGGCAGTGAGAGGCACACATTCTATCACTTTCACATGTGGACCAAGAAGGCTGCTCCTTGTAAGAACACTGCAATTAGCAACAACAGTGTTTGTTCTGTTTGGATCTTAGGCATTAACTACCTAGACATGCTAATGAGTTCTGTCAAGTACTGGGAAACATACATCACATAGGTGGACCCTAAATGCTAGTATTGTATGTGAATTGGCTAACTGTGTTTACTGTAGGCCATGTGCATCTTGCGCAGTGCTAGAAATAAGATTGAGTACAAGTTCTCTGTTAAGTGCATGGGTTATAAGAGCTGCACGATAACTCTTCACAGGTTACCACAGAGTAATAATCTCTTCCCCATCTCATGCCTGGTAGATTCAAAGAATGGTTCAATAATGTTTCTCTGCAGCTCTACAACAACCAACCACAGCACCGTACACTCCCACCATCATCACAAGAGTACAGATAATGGCTGGGAGACCACAGTGGTGGCAGTGGTTCGTCTGGCTCTGGTGGTACCTCAGCGACCGTGTGGCTCTGTTGGTCACACTAGTGGTACTGATGTAGCGCATCTTCTTGGCTTTATTTCTACAAGAAGAGAGACGGTTAAGCTAAGAAGGAGAACCCCACAGTCTGTAGCTCATCAGATTGTGTTCTTGTAGAGGGATAGATCTATTCACTGTTCAGACCAGTCATACTGAACCGGTACCAGTATGTGAAAAGGTAGTACAATAATGTGCAGTGTACAGAAGATTGCCTCGCTAAAAAAACTGGGATCTGGAGAGGAAGAGGTAGGGGATTAGGACGAAGTCGTGTGGTGGATGTTTGTCCTCTTCTACCCCACGAAATTGGACCGAGAATCATGAGACCACAAGTGTTTGACCTATCAACCGCACATACCCTGCCATCCTCCTCTCCCTTTACTGCTGTCTATACTACCACACAAAACGATCAAAATCCAGACCTACACTCAAATCTGCGGATTGAAGCTTTCCCAAATATTACTGTGGCCATCTTAATTCCAGACTATCTTACTTGCCAAAAACCAGACTAGCTAAGTGTTGTAGCTAGCCACCCAGTGTTTCTGCTCTATACTGTGCAGTTACCATGACTCTTACGAGAGACATCTCTACTGGAGGAGGGTAGTAGTGGGAGTGAACATGGGGAGGGGAGTGGGGAGGAAGAGGGGAGGGGGAGGAGGGAGGGAGGAAGAGAGACCCCGTGACCAAGAGAGAACTCCTTAATTATAGTGGTACTTAGTTGTCTCACAACGTACCACATAATACTTCACTGCCATTGTTTTACTATCCTTGATCCAGTATTGCTTGGCTGGAACAATTCAGCACAATTTGCCAAGTCAGCAAGAACACGTGCTAGTGTATGTCCGCTGTCATATTGTGGTACTTGATGACTAGTACGCTTGATTATGTCAACAACCAAGATATCAGGTAATAAACAGACACACGTAATGATCAGTTAAGGTTAGAGTACAATGTTTCTATTGCTGCTTTAAGTTCCATTTCCGTCTCCATAGAGTTGCTCCTAATGCACGATCTCAAGTATCGTTGTAATTCTTTTGGAACTTCTTCCCTCCACCCCTTCCTCTTTCCCGGTTGTCGTAGGGAGCTTCCTCCAACATCTGTCCTCGGAACCTACTGACTACTTCATCTACTTCCTCTTTTCTTTGTGAAGATGTCTCAGGATGCTGTATATAGGAAATATGGATAATGTGTTTCCTACAGTCCAATGCATGTGTGGATACAGTGAATCCAATGCATGTTTGGCAAACAAGTGTGAAATCCAAACGCAATGTCTCCGGTGTGTGCCATGCGTCGCGTAAACATACACATAGTTCAGAAGGCCAGGGAAAGAGTGGTAGCTTAGTCGGTAGTAGTAGCCTAGAAAGCAGAGTGTCGCGGGTTGAAGTCCCACCTAGGGCAGCTCTTCTCTTTTCCAGCAAAAAAGAGTTGTACTGGGTGTAGTTGACTTGCTTGCTTGCCCTTGCCATTCTATCTCACCTTGCGTTTGTCACAATGCAATGTGCATCATCCACTGTGATACTTGCAACACTTTGGACATTGGTAGTATGGCAGGATAGAGAAGCTATGTCTTACCTCCACATCAGTGGTGCTATCTGGCTGCCCCCAGTGGTTTAGTTCATTGCAGACATCAGGAAACTTATTAGCAGATGCAACACCCAATGCTGTCACACCCGCCTACAGTGGTGACAGATAATTAGATAATATATTGACGTATTTTGGCAAGTGAAGTGAGCAGTTAGATTTTTTGAGCGTAATCATAATCACGCGTAACATCATGTTATGTGCAGTGGTCGACATTACATAATGAAAATTCAGCATTCAGAGGACTAGGCAGGCAAGTGAAGTTATGAGTGTAGCTCACTGAATTCCTGATCAGTGGGTCAGCTCCATGTTCATGAGGACCTTCACTGTGGCCAGATGACCTCCCTTGCAGGCAAACATCGGAGCTGTGTATCCTGTATTCTATGGAGGACAGATGTAGCTACAATTGAACCCATCAAGTATAAAATTTACCCTCGCACCCATGGGATGGGTTACAATAGTTGGGTCTGTCTCTGTTACTTTCAATCTCACTTCTCGGGTGTTTGTTAGTCTCACAAACAATACCACCTACCGGTGGTGAAGGTTAGAAATTTCGAGCGGTTTTCCCTGTTGCTAAGCTAGAGCGCTTCCGCTAATGCTGCGGAGAATGCGCATGCGGTTATTATGCTAATTCGACCGGGTCCGCTTGCTCTGTGCATCTTGAAGGCACAAGAAGTCGCAACGAAGGGCCGGGTGTATCGAGTCCCGCATGCTATCTACTACTGTAGCTAGCCCGTGTCAGACTCTCTGCCGCGAGCTATACTAGCGGGAGACCACCACAAAATAGCCCAGCCCATCAATTAGCAGTACCGCGCATGCGCAGTTCGCCGAGGGTTTGCACTGTAGTGCTCTTCATATAACGTCAAGCACAGCACTGCACAAGCTATCACAATGGGTATATACAATTGTCCTACTTTAACTTGCTGTGATACTCAACTGATTGCTGGAGGTTAGGATTAGCTTGAGAGTCAAGTAGCAGTTTTGCCATCTCTGAGTCTCCTTGTTCACAACACATCATCAGAGGAGAGAGTCCTCCCTGCACACAAACCACACATACAAACAACCTCTAATGTCACATGTGTTACTAACACACCTGCTCCATTTGGTTCACATCGGCATTAGCTTGTACCAAGTCTCTGACCATTGCCAGGTTTTTGTGTCTTACGGCCTGCAGTAGTGGAGTCTGTCCACGCTGGAGGAGATAATAAGAGTCAGAAGTGCAGTTGGAGAGTTAGTAAGATTACGTTATTGCAGCCATTTGGGTAGGCACCAGCTCTCAGGAGGACAGAAGCTGTGGTCAAGTCATTGTTCTGACAGGCTAGCAACAGTGCTGTGTCATTATACTGCAGTAAGAACACCATCATTGTACTCCTTGCAACAATAACCAATCCCATAATACCTTTGGTAATAAGGTCTACTCTGGCTCCATGTTGTAATAGCTTTGTCCACCACCTCCACATGTCCGTGCTGAGAAGCTACAATCAGTGAACTCCTCCCATCCTAATCAAACATTACACTGCAGCTGATGATGTGCTCAGTATGGAGAGTATAGTAGTGTGTGGTCAAAAACTATTAGCAAACTTGTGAGGCAAACTGACATTACTAGGCTATCTCATTCTATTATCATACACCGAGATTTTGAACATATTGTTTGTTTACAGGGAGACATGAAAACCATGAGATCCATGATTAAAGCTTTCTCCTTTTATTACCATACATAGAGTTGTGAATATCCTCTATACAACGTACTCCCTAATGAACCAGTCGTACTTTTATTACCATATATTATTTAAAATACATAGCATTTTTAATTTACTTGTCTCCACTCATTTTTATATACCACTACGTATTATCTCTGTGGAAGGGGGCAAGCCCCCTATAAAAATTAATAAGAGAATGCCTGTTGTCATGGAAATGATGTAATACGTATGCGTACCAAGTTTGTGTGCAGTCGTTAGCAAGTTTGAGGAGTGAAGAAAGAAAATGCTATTTGTTGTCATGGTTGTCATGGAAACGATGTAATACGCGTGCGCACCAAGTTTCACCTCCATGTGCTACAGTTAGGAAGTTTGAGGAGTGAAGAAGTAATTTTAAAGAAAAGTGCCTGAGGCTATTTGTTGTTGTGGTCGTCATGGAAACGATGTAATACACATGTGCACCAAGTTTCACTTCCATGCGTGCTATAGTTAGCAAGTTTGAGGAGTGAAGAAGTAAAAGTGCCTGAGGCTATTTGTTGTTGTGGTCGTCATGGAAACGATGTTACACACATGCGTACCAAGTTTCATCTCCATGCGTGGTACCGTTAGCGAGTTTGAGGAGTGAAGAAGTAATTTTAAAGAAAAGTGCCTGAGGCTATTTGTTGTTGTGGTCGTCATGGAAACGATGTTACACACATGCGTACCAAGTTTCATCTCCATGCGTGGTACCGTTAGCGAGTTTGAGGAGTGAAGAAGTAATTTTAAAGAAAAGTGCCTGAGGCTATTTGTTGTTGTTGTCGTCATGGAAACGATATAATACACATGCGCACCAAGTTTCACCTTCATGCGTGCTACAATTAGCAAGTTTGAGGAGTGAAGAAGTGGTGTTAAAGAAAATGCCTGAGGCTTTTTTCAAACAAAATGTGGTCGTCATGGAAACAAGTAATCGTCATGGAAATGATATAATAGGCATATGTACCAAGTTTCATCTCTATGTGTGCTACCATTGCAGAGTTTGAGGAGTGAAGAAGTAAATTTAAAGAAGAGTGCCTGAGGCTATTTGTTGTTGTTTACAAATGTATATTGTTGTAATTTTGATGTTGGTGATTGAATACATTATGGGTATATACAAAGTTTCGTTCACATATCTCTTTGTGAGTTATACTGACACATGTGATCCCATTATAATGTATTGCCTGGGGCTATTTGTTGTTGTTTACAAAGAAATAAGTATGACCAGTCTCTTCGGGTGACGGATATCTAAATTCTTACGAAATTTCATGACTATAATATGTTGTTTAATTTTTTAGTTATGGGTGTTGAATCTGAAGAAGAAGGAGAACAAGAAGATGAACAAAACTCCCTATCTTAGAACCTCTCATGAATAATTCCCTTTGATGTTGAGTGTATAAAACCCGTAGTAGTGGGTCTGCCAGGTATCTAAGTACTAAGTCTCTAAGTTGCAAGTTAGATCACTGTGAAGAATTTAGATCACTGAGGTTTCACAAAGGTCAAATCCATAATAATCAAGGAGTGGGAAGGCCTATTTGCTCCTAGTAGCTTCGAGACTGCCGCCGAGTTCATCATACAAGCATCGCAGCGCTCAGCCCGTGTCGCTTGGACGATTTGTTGTTGGTCGCTAGTCAGGCGTTTCCCGGTAAAAAGCCATGTTCAACGTCTGACTAGCGACAAACAACAAATCGCGTCCAGATCAAGCGACGCGGGCTGAGCGCTCCAGTGGCAGTGTCTTGCTCCGGCGGGGCTTGCAGGATATATCCGTCCAGTTGCTGCGATGTTTGTACGATGAACGCGTCCTGCTCGGCGGCAGTCTCGAAGCTATGAGCAAATGGGCCATCCCCGTTTCCCAGCCTAAATTCTGGCTGGCAGGGCCAACTGGGTAACGGGTCTTGCACACTATCGAAAGACTAAGCGAAACTGCGCTCTCCGTGCCGCGGTTCTAAGCCAGTTAGACCACTGAACTCGTCTCTCCTCGGTTTGTAGTGACCTCGGCTCCGCCTCGGTCACTATTGCGTCATTCTCACCGCTCCCCTCGGGTTATTCAAACCTCGTAGTGACTCGTTCCAGTGATCTAACCTATACATAGGGATTGGCATGGTACCTAGCATCATAGATGTATGGGGCTATGTATAGGTTAGATCACTGGAACGAGTCACTACGAGGTTTGAATAACCCGAGGGGGAGGGGTGAGAATGACGCAATAGTGACCGAGGCGGAGCCGAGGTCACTATTGCGTCATTCTCATCCCGACCCGCGAGGGTTTTCAAACCGAGGAGACGAGTTCAGTGGTCTAACTGGCTTAGAACCGCGGCACGGAGAGCGCAGTTTCGCTTAGTCTTTTCGATTCGAGGATCAAGTATAAAGAACGGCACCGCGCACTAATTGAAAGGGGTGTGGTCATACGTGACTCTGGCGCTATCGCGCGACGCATAACGTAATCGTGTGCGTAGTATAGCGTCGTAATTATACGAAGGGAAGCTGCAGTGTTTCGCAACATAGATGGCAAGCAAACGCATGCGTAGGTTTTTAGCGGGAGATTTGAGCGGCAAAGACTCAGCTAAGCTAGCCTCCGTCGAGCATCAAGCCTGCCGAGCGTATCTGTGGCAAGATGGCACTGTCACTGATACACTTTGGAGAGATAGTCTTTGGAGGGGTCGATGGAATAATTCATTTCATGCGCAGACATGGCCTACTTGCACGTAATGCTGACTGCCAGCATAATACTTTACATAAAATAATATATAAATGTAACTCAGATGCTCTGTGAAAATCAATACGTCAGGGCAGTTTCTTCACCAAGTCGCGGCTTCCACTGAAGAAGTGGCTTCTTTTGATGCACTTTTTTGGCTGCGCCAGTTCTCTGTCACCACTGCTGCACTTGATGCAGATATTAGTAAAAGTACAGCCATTGATGTCTACCAGTGGTTTCGGGAAGTGTGCACAACTAACCTACACAACACTCCGATAGTGCTTGGGGGAAATGGTGTTATAGTAGAAATAGGTGAATCTTTATATCTTGCACAGCTCGCTTTTCATCGCTGTCACCAACATTACAAAACTACGCTATACTACGCCCACGATTACGTTATGCGTCGCGCGATAGCGCCAGAGTCACGTATGACCACACCCCTTTCAATTAGTACGCGGTGCCGTTCTTTATACTTGATCCCTTTTCGATAGTGTGCAAGATCCGACCCGTTACCCAGTTTGCTCTGCCTGCCAGAATTTAGGCTCGTTGGCCCATTTGCTCATAGCTTTCGAGACTGCAGGGACGCGTTCATCGTATTAGCCATCGCAGCAACTGGACGGATATATCCTGCGAGCCCCGCCGGAGCAAGACAGCTGCACACTGGAGCGCTCAGCCCGCGTCGCTTGATCTGGACGCGATTTGTTGTTTGTCGCTAGTCAGACGTTGAAATCAGCTACGTGGCTCTACCGCGCGCCCGGGAAACGCCTGACTAGCGACCAACAACAAATCGTCCAAGCGACGCGGGCTGAGCGCTGCGATGCCTGTATGATGGCGGCAGCCTCGAAGCTAGGAGCAAATGGGGTCTCCCACTCCTTGATTATTATGGATTTGACCTTTGTGAAACCTCAGTGATCTAAATTGATCTAAATTGATCTAACTTGCAACTTAGAGACTTAGTACTTCGATACCTGGCAGACCTAGTACTACGGGTTTTAGACACTTGATTACTACGCTCAACATCAAAGGGAATTATTCATGAGAGGTTCTAAATACTAAGTACTACCGTACTTAGTGATAACTGACAAAATCTGTCACCTGAAATGTTCAACACTGTTTGAATATTACCAGATATTGAAGATCTACTATGGCTCCATGTTGTAATGAAAAGAAGTGCAAACCCTCGGCGAACTGCGCATATATACGCGATACTGCTCACGTCGCGAGTCTGACACGGGCTAGCTACAGTAGTAGATAGCATGCGGGAGTCGATACATGCCGTTCGTTGTGACTTTCTGAGCCCCAGAGCGAGCGGATCAGGTCTCGGTAAGCCAAGGACGATTATGAACGTTGCGGATATACCTTGCTCAATTTGTTGTCCAGACTGGAGAGACCAACAATGACTGAGGAGAGAAACGCTTGCTCGTCAAAGGTCAACTAAACCACCATGCGGAATCTAGCAGATACGCATGCTCCGGCAAACGACATACGCGCGTGCGCGATGGATCGCTCGCTCCGGAAACGAACAACCACAACGCGGCGAGCGCGAGATCGCTCGCGTAAGCTTTTTTCACGCCATATCTCTCGAACGCAGTCGTTTCGGGAAAATCGCCACATTGATATCAATCTTCTCGTCGTTCACAACCCGTAGGTACCACTCATTGGCCGCCTCGTAGCCTGTAGTGCTAGAACTCGCGAGGACAAACAGACAGACAGACAGACAGAATGAAAAGCACTGAAGTGCAAACCCTCTGCGCACTGTGACGCGACGCGTAAGTAAACGCATGCGCCGTACCACTAACTGATGGGCTGGGTTTAGTTTTAGCTGTTACTCATGGTCTCTTGCCAGCTCGCGCAGAGTCTGACGCGGGCTAACTACACTACCAGATAGCATGCAAGAGGCGATACACGCCCTGCGTTGCATCTTCTGGTGCCTCCGAGGTACGCAGAGCACGCGGATCGATCAGACCGGGGTAAGCCATCCCGTCCGTTGTGTATTTGCATATTGCCTTTTTCGCGCTGTAGCTCTGCAACGGAGCATTTTCAGAGAAAACCCCACATATTTTCTGACCTTCGTCGCCCGTTCAGTAGGTGGTATCCTTTGTGAGACGAACAGACATTCGAGAGGTGAGATGTAGAGTAACGGACAGACAGACAGACAGACAGACCCAATGAAAAAGCACTAAAGTGCAAACCCTCGGCGAACTATGCATGCGTGGTAGCACTAATTGATGGGCTGGGCTTTGTATGCGTTTACTCGCAGTCTCCCGCGTTAGTGGCTCGCAGAGAGTCTGACACGGGCTAGCTACAGTAGTAGATACATGCGAGAGTCGATACATGCCATTCTTTGTGACTTCTTGTGCCTTCAAGATAGATAGAGCCCGGGGTAAGCCTGTGCTAAATATAGCGCATGCGCATTATCAGCAGCGATAAAATGGCGACTACCGGCATGCCATACATTGCTGGAAGCGCTCTAGCTTTGCAACGGAGCATTTTCAGAGAAAACCCCACATATTTTCTGATCTTCGTTGCCCGTTAAGCAGGTCGTATCCTTTGTGAGACGAACAGACGTGCGAGGAGTGAGATGGCGAGTAACGGACACACAGACCCAACTACAGTAACCCTCGCTGCGCATGCTCGCCGAGGGTTAATGAAAAGCACTGAAGTGCAAACCCTCGGCGCACTGTGAAGCACACGCGTAAGTAAACGCATGCGCCGTACCACTAATTGATGGGCTGGGTTTATTTTAGCTGTTACTCGTGGTCTCTTGCCAGCTCGCGCAGAGTCTGACGCGGGCTAACTACACTACTAGATAGCATGCGAGAGGCGATACACGCCCTGCGTTGCATCTTCTGGTGCCTCCGACTATATACGCGAGCACGACCGCGGTAAGCATCCCCGTCCGTTGCGTATTTGCATATAAGCGCTCTAGCTTTGCAACGGAGCATTTTCAGAGAAAACCGCCTTTATTTTCTGACCTTCGTCGCCCGTTGGGTAGATGGTACCGTTTCTGGGACGAACAGACGTTCGAGAGGTGAGATGTAGACAAACAGACAGACAGACAACCCAACTACAGGACCATCGCACTGCGCATGGCGACGCCGAGGGGAATAAAGGGCGAAACCCTCGGCGCGACTGACATGCGCGGCTGTGGGACCGCGATGATGGTTACTTCTTCTCGGACGCTATGAGTACTGTAGTATACTCGTGGTCTCCCGGCTAGTAGCGTGCTAGCTACAGTAGACTAGTACGAGGCATGTGTGGGAGTCGATACACGCCATTCGTTGTGACTTCTCGTGACTTCAAGTACAGAGCAGCCTATGAGCGCATGCGCCTTTTCCGCAGCGATAAAAATCGCCACGCTAGCATTAGCCGTACAATGGCGGAAGCGCTCTAGCTCTGTAATGGAGCATTTTCAGAGAAAACTGTTCGAAATTTCTGACCTTCATTGCCTGTTAGGTAGGTCGTATCGTTTGAGAGACGAACAGACATTCGAGAAGTGAGATTGAGAGTAACAGACAGACAGACAGACAGACACACAGACAGACAAACCCAATGAAAAGCACTAAAGTGCAAACCCTCGGCGAACTGGGCATGCGCGGTACCGCTAATTGATGGGCTGGGCTGCTATTAGTATGTAGTATACTCGTGGTCTCCCGCTAGTAGCGTCTGACACGGGCTAGCTACAGTAGTAGATTGCATGTGGGAGTCGATACACGCCCTTCGTTGTGACTTCCCGTGCCTTCAAGATACACAGAGCAAGCGGACCCGAGCCTGTTCAAATTATAAGCGCATGCGCATTTTCCGCAGCGATAAAAATGGCCGACTAGCATTAGCCGTACAATGGCGGAAGCGCTCTAGCTTTGCAACGAAGCATTTTCAGAGAAAACGGTTCGAAATTTCTGACCTTCATTGCCCGTTAAGTAGGTCGTATCGTTTGTGAGACGAACAGACATTCGAGAAGTGAGATTGAGAGTAACAGACAGACAGACAAACCCAACTACAGTACCCTCGCTGCGCATGCGCGCCGAGGGTAATGAAAAGCACTAAAGTGCAAACCCTCGGCGAAGTATCTCGCAGAGAGTCTGACACGGGCTAGCTACAGTTGTAGATAGCACGCGATAGTCGATACACGACACTCGTTGTGACTTCTTGTGCCTTCAAGATAGACAGAGCAAGCAGACCCGGTCCTGTGCTAAATATAAAATATAAGCGCATGCGCATTAACCGCCAGCGATAAAAAGGCGACTACAGGCATTTGCCATACAATGCTAGAAGCGCTCTAGCTTAGCAACGGAGCATTGTCAGAGAAAACCGTTCGAAATTTCTGACCTTCATTGCCGGATAAGTAGGTTGTATCGTTTGTGAGACGAACAGACATTCGAGAAGTGAGATTGAGAGTAACAGACAGACAAACCCAACTACAGTACCCTCGCTGCGAATGCGCGCCGAGGGTAACTACAGTAACCCTCGTTGCGCATGAGCGCCGAGGGTCAATTGAAGTACAAACCCTCGGCGCACTGTGACGCGCACGCGTCAGTAAACGCATGCGCCGTACCACTAATTGATGGGCTGGGTTTAGTTTTAGCTGTTACTCGTGGTCTCTTGCCAGCTCGCGCAGAGTCTGACACTACTAGATAGCATGCAAGAGGCGATACACGCCCTGCGTTGCATCTTCTGGTGCCTCCGAAGTACGCAGAGCACGACCGCGGTAAGCCATCCCGTCCGTTGCGTGTTTGCATATTAGCTTTTTCACGCTCTAGCTTTGCAACGGAGCATTTTCAGAGAAAACCGCCTTTATTTTCTGACCTTCGTCGCCCGTTGGGTAGATGGTATCGTTTCTGGGACGAACAGACATTCGAGAGGTAAGATGTAGACAAACAGACAGACAGACAGACAGACAACAAACCTACAGTATATACCCTCGCTGCGCATGCACGCCAAGGGTAATGACAGACGACTACTGCAACCCTCTTAGCGCATGCGCGCCGAGGGTTAATAACTTGTCCACCACCTCCACATGTCCATTCCGAGATGCAAGCATCAGTGAACTCCACCCATTCTGACGTGACACACAGAGTAGTAGGTGGCAAAAAACGGTTTTGATTCATTATCCATGATAAACCAATCTGAATCGTAGTTTCAGTTAGTTTTCACGCCATA
Organism: Geodia barretti; assembly: GCA_030341885.1. Taxonomy (NCBI): domain Eukaryota; kingdom Metazoa; phylum Porifera; class Demospongiae; order Tetractinellida; family Geodiidae; genus Geodia; species Geodia barretti. Next base: position 407 of record CASHTH010002747.1, on the reverse strand, counting down.
AGTCTGGAACGCAGTACTTTTACGAAATTCGCCAAATTAAAAATCAAGCCAGTGTAGCGCTGAACCTTTGGTATCACTCTTTATTGCGTGTGGTGGCAGAAAACGTTGTAACAGATGGACAAACCATAGATAATGATCCTAATAGTCACCAATATAGTACATATGTAAAGCTGTGGTGAGTGGAGCTATATGCCATTGGCATTTTCTGGTAAAAACAAAGACATTGGGGCTGGCTTCTCAAGCAATGAAGCCACATGTTTCTATGCTATTTTGAAAATGATGGATGCTACATGTAATAAAACAGAATGCAATCTGCTGTGTTGCTGATCGCGCACCTGACCTAGATGACAGACATTCTCAGAGAGCTCATAGTACGAAGAATGCATGTTCCCTTCCCTCATGTTCTG